>JAOWBW010003574.1:0-25131 GCA_026119855.1 Campanula takesimana | reverse complement strand
ATCAAGTATCCATACAAGCAATTACCATATATACTAATAATTCGTGTGATGGAATTTTCACTAATTAGTAAGCTCATACAATAGCCACAAGAAAATCCACTCACATGCCCGCAACATTGATCAAGAAGCAACCTCAGTTAAATATCCAGAGTGCTCAGAAAAATTATCATAATCAAGATGTAAAACAAGATGTAGAACAAGAATCCCTATCATATATTATATCCACAGGTATCCAAAGTAATCAAGATGTATCGATCATAACATCACAACACATAAAGTCAAGCAGATTTGATTAATCAATCCACTATAACCAATATCATCGGGACTTATCTATTAAATGATAATCCTTCCACGAAATCATCGCATATATTCATATATTCACAAATCTCGAAGGATTATAACAAATCAAACGATCTCTGATATTTTGCTTTCAAATAATCGCAATTCAAGGATTTAGTTGATACTCAGAAATTTTTCCCATTCAGTACCATCAATCATGAAATACAAGTCTTTATGTTCAATGAATCCGCTAATACAATAGCCGTAGGATCACAATCAGTTTTAAGTCATGATTAGAATTATTATATTCATAAAGATTCAATCTCCTCGAAGCATATACAAGTACGTTGCCATTTTGAATTAACACACGATTTATCTCTTGTTCGAGCTTCACTATGCATAATGAATTTATCATATCCAATATATTGGTGAATCTTGACACATACACGAGAAAAATAGTAACACTGGTCATATCCTCCATTAACCATAATACTTCGAATCCACTAGGAAATGTCAAATACTGAAGTTGTGGTCATCCATCATTTCAATATTTAAAAATTGGCTTCACGTTTATCAATCCATCAGAAAGTGTAGCTTTCTGTGTCAAATAGTTAATGATAGAGCTACCTTCGAAATTCATTAATGAATCTCTACAAGATCAAGAAAATCTCAAGAACATGCGTACTTCGGTTGTTTCCACTTATATAGGTCAACAAAGATGCCTGAAGTAACCCCACTTTAAGATAATAGATCCTCTATCTCTTGCTAGCTTTTGGAAACAATTGTTTCTCTCGAGAAATTTCAATACAATCAATTCTCAGTCTACGACTTGGTATACACCAATAGGTCATTAATCACTTCATCGCAAAGAAAATCAATTATGGTTTGAAGATATTATTCATCAAATCCATCAATACTGCTAGATCATATATCAATCGAAATAGCATAATCACGAATTTATAACAAGCATACCTGATATGAGAAGATGTCTTCAGGATATCCTCATAGTTGACTTTCCAACTAATGGTAGCCACTTATCAATCAAACACTGATTCAAAACCATGATCATCTAATGATAACCACTGATCATCCATACACGATAACAAGTACTGGTTCATTATAGTCACCTGGTTGAACTCTTTGCATTCAATAGGCAATCGCAAAGTGTCATATCTCTTCATGCCAATCAATACAGATACACCCACGCAGATATACTAAGCTGGGTGAATCCTCTATCAAGAAATTTCTCAAGTTGAACCTTCACACTTTGAACTCAACCGATGTCATGAACATTGATTTAAATATCAACACTATATTTGTACCGTAGCAACTCAAGATAACCCAAGGTTCTTATCATGTATCATGTACTACTCAGTAGAAATTATCTGAGATCTCACAAAGAATGAATACATCCTTCAATTTTGGTGTAGACATTCTTCCATCAACCACATATGCTAAATATTTAGCACAACTTGATAACCATTTTCGATCTTTTAATGCAGAACATGAGTTATACATAATTATATCATGCTCATATAAATAGTCAAGCATACTAGCATAGAAATATCACCATCTTTTGTGGCAAACAGAATGGCAATAACATATAGAAAGCCAAATCATAACACGTAAAAGCCAAGCCATAACACGTATCACATCAATGTCCCATATACGTAACATGACCAAGTTAACATATAACGTATAGGGTGTTATCACCCACACTTCTATCAAGCTCTTATAAATAACGATATCAAGCACGTAGTCTCTTACTAGAGCATACGCCCCACGTAAATCAAGAAATGAGGACAAGCATGCATATAGCACGAAACAATGTCCACTACACAAGATAGATACGCCTAAGTCTTTAAAGACTCGTGCTCTCGATTCTCAAACCATCTAGTCCCCACTAGATCAACACTATCAACACCAGTCCTATGCCTGGTATAACAACAAGTAACGAAGCACTCGATGTCGGTAGCACACCCAAGACTAACCAAGCTAGGCCATAGGCCCTATCTAGGCTTAGAGCTAAACAGTAGCTCTGATACAACTGACACGCCCCCAAGTCCCGGGGTTCTATAATGGAACCTCGAACTTGGTGAGCGTAACTAACAAGAAGCGGAAAAACGGGAATGACACCGGAATAAATCAACTGGTATCATATATACCTCAAGAGAAATGAGCTAAGAAAGCTCACAACGAGTTTTATACCAAGAAATTTAAACCAAATGTGGTTATATACAAGTACTATACAAGTCTACCCAATTTACTGAGTCTAAACAACTGATAAAAATTGTCCTCACCAAAACTGGAAAGGATAACAATCCCCAACAAGAACAACTTGCCAAATAGTCCCCTTCTAAGTCGAGCCTCACAACGTATTACCACTTACTTCCTGGGGGGGGGGGAAAATAAACAAGGAACGGGGTGAGATAAATCTCAGTAAGTTACTAGATACAAGTACATAGCATGTTATCATGTAATCATGCAAATCAAGAAGATTATCAAGTAATCATGCTCAAGATGTCATAAAGTAACAAGTATATGAGAGGCTAAGCCAACTCATCAAGTAGATATCACATAAGGCACGTTTGTTAAACGTTGTATAAGTTATCATTTTATTCATAATAATAAAGAGATAATAAGATTATTATTATGGCTCGTGTTTGCTTATAATAATCTTCGTCCCTAGAGCTTGTTAAGCACTAGTATAAAGGCTAAATGATCATGGGATGATCATGTTAGATTTATGGTACTTGTTTGGAACAAGGTACTGGACATGACCCGCGGTATGAGATTTATGTCATGGTCGATGTCATATATAAATCTCATATTAGTTATGTCATTTGAATCCTTAGACATGAAGTTATTATAGTCTTCCACTTGATGAAGATTTGTTTGACATATTCAAACGATGCCTTAACACGGTAGTTATAAAGTGTATGATTGGCATGATTGGATTCACGTAGGGAAGAATAATAAGCTAAATGGATTTGTCCCTCTTCGGAGAGATGTCAAGCTTGGGCCCCTCGAAGGAATGATGTTGGTGAAATGTTTGGCCAAACTCAAATGGATTGATTGGATCAATATCATTTGGATTATCAACATATTCGGAATCGAGAAAGAATTGAACAACAAGTTGACTTGTTGACCATGACTTGTGTTCAATGACATCGTGGACAAAGGGATTGTGACATGTTCTAAAAGGAATGCGAACTTGTATCTAGTTACACTATTTGGGTAGGTATGACGGTTTGCTAGAACCTAATCATATCTTATGGGTTCATGTTTGGGCTCATTGCCAACTTAGTGTAATCCTAGAGGGTCACACACAAATAGAACGAATCGTAAAGGACTAAATGGGAATTATGAAAAATATCAGTGTTTGGCTCTGGCACGGTCGTGCGCCTTAAAATGGCACGGTCGTGCCATAAACCAAACCAAGGCAAACCTGTCGACATGATTGGCACGACCGTGCCAAATTACCAAGCACGACCGTGCCGAAAATGGGCGGCTGAGGAATTCGCGCGGACTAGATGGCACGACCGTGCCAGATTGTAGGGCACGATCGTGCCAGTCAAGTCGGCCAGAATTCCTTGTTGCCTAATTTGGTGACGGGATTTAGGTTTCCTATGTCCTTAAGGGTTAAGGATTATGACCTATTTAAGGATCCTTTTTACATCCATTAGACATGTTGTGTTGAGTGCCTCCATAATGTTTTGAGAGGTTATTTTTCTTGTTCTAAGATCCCAAAAGTGAAGAACAAGAATATTCATAATTCCATATAGTTCTTACAATTGTGAAAGCGTGTTTCATAATTTGGTCTAGCAACCAAGATCAAGTGTTCTTGATATTCGTTCGTGGTGTGGATACCGCTAGAGGGTGAAACTTATCATCTTTCATAGTTCGTGATTCTTGCTTTGTTCGTGATCAAGATTTCAAGCCTCCCATCGAATTCAAAGTTGCAAAATCAAAGGCATCAAGGTTTAGTATTCTAGTATTCATTATGTTGTATTTGACTTAATCATATGAATGGATCTATGGCTTTGGGTTTCATAAATTCTAAATGCTTAATTCCGCTGCGCATGTTACTACGAAACCCAAACAGTGGTATCAGAGCCCCGTTCATGTTGATTATTTCAATACATAATCATGTTGTGTGTATATAAATTGTTTATGTGCCTAGCATGATTTGAATATTGGGATTATGATGTTTATGTGGTCTATGCGTTTTTATGTGGTTTATTGTTTTATAAACTTTAATAATCGCACTGTTCAATCGCAATTAAAAGTATGGTGGATTTAAAATTGTTTGGATTATCAATTTTTGATTGAATCAAAGCTTTGATATTCTAGGGATTCAAGAATAAATCGTTTATTCAAGGTTTGATGATCATGGTGATTGGGATCACCAAGAACACCAAATCCTAATTGAATCGGGAAAAACAATTGTTGAGATAAATTTTGGAACTTTAAAATTTGGATTTTTCGCAAGGGGTCCGACCGGACCCAAGCCTTGACCCGGCCGGACCTAGGGTTTGGCGCGGGGGTAGGTTTTGGGTTTTGGGTGTGGATCTTGGGTTTGGATCTCCTATTTGTTTTAGTCTTGTGATTCTAAGCATTAGTTCAAGGTTTGGATGGCTAATCTACGTTCATCGAGATTGTGTTTTCCCAAACTTGATCGAATCAAGGTTTCAAAGATAAAACGAAATTAGAATTATGAAGAGTTCATAATTGCTAAAATTGAGAAACAAAGTTCTTGATTCAATGATTGGAGATCCACGTGGAATTGTGAATGCAATTGGCCTACGTTCATCGAGACCATCTATTGCTTAGTTTCGCCACATGGACTACTTTCTTGTTTCTTGAATTAGTGCGGAATTTGTGGTTGCAAATGGCTTAGTTCGGCCGCACTTCTGTTGTCTTGATTTGGAGATGATGACCAAAGTTCAAATAATCTCATCCTCATAATTATAGAGAAACTAATGACACATAAATGTTGTGCTTAAATTAATGGAGATTAATTTAGTGGCTAAACTTGATGCGTAACATGTTTATCTTGTGTGCTCATAAATATGTTGTATTCTATATGTGATGAACCTTCAAAGAAAGTTTTAAGTCCTCTTGCCATGCCATGATTAAGACACTTGTTAGTGCATGGGTAATTTTAATGTGGGTTCCCCCTAGCGAGGTACATTGACTTTATCTATGTATGAGCAAGATGGATGATGTGGGCACGCCCTAGCGAGGCACATCAACCATGCGTTTAAAATGGTTGGACTTAATAAGGCGTCAAAACAGTTTTGGGCCTAGGCAAAAGATGAGATTAAACATGCTTTTGAAATTGGATCACTAAGAATCATATTGGATATGATTGACAAGAAATTGTCTACCTAATTAATTTGATTTTGAGCGGTCCGCCTCCGTGGACTCAAGATTAAATTAAAGTTGGATCTTAGCCCAATTTAAAAGAGTCTCATGAAAGGATCTAAGAGTCATATGGGATATGATTGACATGGTTGTCTACCTAATTAATTTGATTTTGTGTAATCCGCCATAGCGGACTTAGAATTAAATTAAAGTTGGATCTTAGCCCATTTAAATTATATTATACATTGGATGTATATGAAGGTTATATAATTTAGTGGGAGTATTTTTGGAAAATACATTATTTACCTCTTTAATGAGATTGATACTTGTAAAATTTTGGAAATTTTGCATAGGTTGTAGATGACAACTAAAATCGTTGCGATTAATCCTTGTTAAGGATAAAGCTTCAAAAGAATGGTACAAACTTCATGGATTGGATCCTGAGCCTAAGAATGGTTCTAAGGCAAGAAGATGGGTTGTACATTCTTGATGGGCCTATTCCTAAAAGAACCAATGCTGGAGTAGACAATCACAAGAATCATGAGTATGATTCTAGGAATGTGAGTTGTCTTATGCTCACGATTATGTGCTCTTAAACTCCAACAAAGTTTGGAACTTGTAGAAGCCTATTAGATAGGTGTGGAGTTGAGTTACATGTATCAAAGAGCAATCTAAGCAAGATAGGTATAAAACCATTGTTGCATTCACTCATTGCAAAATGAGTGAAGGGCAATAAATGAAACTTCACATGCTTAAGATAAAGGCTACGTAGAGCATCTTGAGAAACTTGGTTGTCCAATTGGATTGGAGCAAGCCATGGATCTCATTCTTGATTCATTGTTTAAATGTTATGATCACTTAGTGATGGAATATAACATGCTTAAAATGAATAAAAATTTCTTCGAATTGCATTAACATGCTGAAAAACTGCGAAGATGAAGATATTGGAGAATGGTTCTCCAATGCTCATAGTTCATGATGGAAAGAGGCCAAATGCCAAAAGAAAAGTAAGACAAGAGTTGTCAATCCTAAAGGAAATAATTTTGGTTATAATAATAACTCTAATAGATGCAATTTGGTAAAATGGCAATTGGATTGACCATTTAGAATTGTAGTCAAAATTCTGGGTGATCAATAAAAGGAATGGTAGTGGGACTACCACTCGGAATATTTATGTTATAAATTATTCTTTCTAAATTTAATTATTGGGTATTGGATACCAGAATAATTAGTAAGATGAAAGACTACTTATAGTAAAGTTTTATCTACAAACAGTAATGATGCAATGGTTGCAACATTGTTCGTAGAACACTTGTAAAGTGACTTTACTGATGAAGTAGAAAAACATTATTTTATTATAAGATAATGAAGGATATTAATTTCTTATTTGGAATAAGAAAAGTGCTTTATTTATTATGATTTACTTCATTGTGTTATCATATAAATAAATCTTATATCCTAAATCTTGAAGAACAAAGTAATAAAGACTATAACATAAATAATTAAAATTCTTTATGCATTATTGTTTTGATCAAATAAATGAGAAATGCATATCTAAAATTCCATGGACGGAGTTTTAAGTCATATAATTTGGAATCACATGATTTATGCAAATCTTATTTACTTGGATCAAGACATCTTTTACTATGATTGGTAAAAAGGCTAATGTCTTAATTGACCTAATACATTTCGATGTGTATGGTGCATTAAGAAGAAATGCTAAAAGAAAATTTTGGTTATACTTGGTAAAACTATTCAAAAATTATGATTGGATCATGATGATGAATAATTAAACCAAGAATTTGACAGTCATCATTAAAGTTGTGAAATGGTTTCACAAATTAACTTCACTAAGAATATCAAATGATATGTCTGCGTGGAAGTATAAGAACCTTATTGGATACGGTTCGTTGGATGACAAAGTCAAAGTGATCTTCCATTATTCATTTTGGGGTTATGTATTTAAAACCGCTATGATTATACTAATCTGAATTCTATCAAGAGAGGTTAAATGGTGAAAGAAAACTTGGTTTGTCTTTCATAAAGATTAAGATGGTGAGATCCTTTTTGAAAGGAGTTGTCTGGGACACACTCACATTTAAATCTAATAAATATACTTTCATGGGATATCCTAAGGAAACTTGAGGATAATAATTTTACTCATAAGAAACAAATGGTTTGTTGACTATGATGATACTTTTCTAGATAAGTGGTTTATCTCTAAAAGAATCAGTGGAGTAAAATGTATCTCGAATGGTTCGAGACCTAGAAAATATATTTTAACCTGAGATGGAAGTTGAACAAGTTTTCACAAGGGGTTGTGAAAATCCGTTCAAGATATACAAGTACTTGCACACATGATAAAATACAATCTATTAGAAGAAATATTGGATATTTCGAGATAAAAAGTATTGAGGTAAAGTTCATTTAGAATGAAGTATTTACCACCTATCAAAGATGCAATATCAACTCCACATTTAGATTAATGGCTTGGAGTCATAAAATCTAAAAGGCAATTCATGTATAGTAATCAAGTTTGGAACTTGATCATTCTAACCTAAGGTGTAAAAACCAAAGGAGATGAATGACTTTTCTTGGAGAAAGACTTACATGGGTAGCAAGAAACTTATTAGAACTTTCATAGTCACATGTTCATATTTGGAATGTGAAATTTGACAAAATGATGTCAAAACAAGCGTTCCTCAACAGGAACTCACTTAAGGATGTATTGGATACAACCTAAAGGTTTTGATAGTCAAGAAAATTCCAAAAGGTATGAAAGTTGCGAAGATTCATTGGATGGATTGAAGCAAGCTTTTTGGAGATGAGATCTCCGTTTTGATAAGTCATAGAGCTTGGCTTGATCAAGAACGAAGATGAATCTTGTATATACAAGAAGATTAGTGGGAGCATGGTGCTATTCCTTATCTAATATGTGGATGACATATTGCTCATTGGAAACGACATTCCTACACTTTAATCTGTAAAGATTTGGTTAAGAAAGTGTTTCGCAATGAAGAATATGGATGAAGCCGCATAAATCATTGGCATTAAGATCTATAGAGATAGATCAAGGAAGCTAAATGGTTTAAAGCCAATGTACATACATTGACAAAGTCATAAGAAGATTCCGCAAGGAAAATTCTAAGAGAGCACATTTGTCAATATTACATGGATTTCCTCTAAGCAAGACTCAATGTCCTAAAGACAAAAGATGAGCATGAGAAAATGAATGAGATGTCATTTGCTTCGGCAATTGGATCCATGATGCCATGATAAGTACTAAGCCGGATATATCTAATGCTTGGAGCATAACGAGTAGATATCAATCCGACACCGGTGAGATTCACTGGATGGCTATGAGAGCGAGTCTTAAAGTACTTTAGAAGGACTAAAGATTCGTTTATGATCTATGAAAGTATGGAAAATGATCTCGGATGCATGCTTCCAAACCAACAAAGATGATAATAGATCGCAATCAGTTTTTTTTGTGCATATGTCAAATAGTGGAACTGTAAGTTGGAATGGTTCCAAGCAGAGTACAGTCACTAATTCTGCGACTAAATCTAAGTGTATAGCCGCATTGGATGCTGCAAAGGAAGCTGTTTGGATTAAGAAGTTCATTGGTGAACTTGAGATGGTTCCTAGTATTGCTAAAACCAATAGACCTTGTTAGTAATAATAGTGGTGCTATTGATCAAGCAAAGGAACCAAGAGCACATCCTAATTCCAAACACATACTTAGGCGTTTTCTTATCGTTCGAGAAATCGTTGATAAGGGAGACGTAAATATATGCAAAGTACCAAGTAATGATAACGTTGCGGACACACTAACAAAGGAACTTCCACAAGCCAACATGATGGTCATGTTGGGTCCATGGGTATTGGATACCTAGGGAATTGGGTCTAGGGCAAGTGGGAGATTGTTGGTTTTGGTGCCCTAGGCACGTTTGTTAAACATTGTATAAGTTATCATTTTATTCATAATAATAAAGAGATAATAAGATTATTATTATGGCTCGTGTTTGCTTATAATAATCTCCATCCCTAGAGCTTGTTAAGCACTAGTATAAAGGCTAAATGATCATGGGATGATCATGTTAGATTTATGGGTACTTGTTTGGAACAAGGTACTGGACATGACCCGCGGTATGAGATTTATGTCATGGTCGATGTCATATATAAATCTCATATTAGTTATGTCATTTGAATCCTTAGACATGAAGTTATTATAGTCTTCCACTTGATGAAGATTATGTTTGACATATTCAAACGCTGCCTTAACACGGTAGTTATAAAGTGTATGATTGGCATGATTGGATTCACGTAGGGAAGAATAATAAGCTAAATGGATTTGTCCCTCTTCGGAGAGATGTCAAGCTTGGGCCCCTCGAAGGAATGATGTTGGTGAAATGTTTGGCCAAACTCAAATGGATTGATTAGATCAATATCATTTGGATTATCAACATATTCGGAATCGAGAAAGTATTGAACAATACAAGTTGACTTGTTGACCATGACTTGTGTTCAATGACATCGTGGACAAAGGGATTGTGACATGTTCTAAAAGGAATGCGAACTTGTATCTAGTTACACTATTTGGGTAGGTATGACGGTTTGCTAGAACCTAATCATATCTTATGGGTTCATGTTTGGGCTCATTGCCAACTTAGTGTAATCCTAGAGGGTCACACACAAATAGAACGAATCGTAAAGGACTAAATGGGAATTATGGAAAAATATCAGTGTTTGGCTCTGGCACGGTCGTGCGCCTTAAAATGGCACGGTCGTGCCATAAATCCAAACCAAGGCAAACCTGTCGACATGATTGGCACGACCGTGCCAAATTACCAAGCACGACCGTGCCGAAAATGGGCGGCTGGGGAATTCGCGCGGACTAGATGGCACGACCGTGCCAGATTGTAGGGCACGATCGTGCCAGTCAAGTCGGCCAGAATTCCTTGTTGCCTAATTTAGTGACGGGATTTAGGTTTCCTATGTCCTTAAGGGTTAAGGATTATGACCTATTTAAGGATCCTTTTTACATCCATTAGACATGTTGTTGTGAGTGCCTCCATAAGGTTTTGAGAGGTTATTTTTCTTGTTCTAAGATCCCAAAGTGAAGAACAAGAATATTCATAATTCCATATAGTTCTTACAATTGTGAAAGCGTGTTTCATAATTTGGTCTAGCAACCAAGATCAAGTGTTCTTGATATTCGTTCGTGGTGTGGATACCGCTAGAGGGTGAAACTTATCATCTTCATAGTTCGTGATTCTTGCTTTGTTCGTGATCAAGATTTCAAGCCTCCCTCGAATTCAAAGTTGCAAAATCAAAGGCATCAAGGGTTAGTATTCTAGTATTCATTATGTTGTATTTGACTTAATCATATGAATGGATCTATGGGCTTTGGGTTTCATAAATTTTAAATGCTTAATTCCGCTGCGCATGTTACTACGAAACCCAACAAAACGAGCTAAGAAAGCTCACAACGAGTTTTATACCAAGAAATTTAAACCAAATGTGGTTATATACAAGTACTATACAAGTCTACCCAAGATACTGAGTCTAAACAACTGATACAAAATTGTCCTCACCAAAACTGGAAAGGATAACAATCCCCAACAAGAACAACTTGCCAAATAGTCACCTTCTAAGTCGAGCCTCACAACGTATTACCACTTGCTTTCCTTGGGGGGGGGGGAGAAATAAACAAGGAACGGGGTGAGATAAATCTCAGTAAGTTACTAGATACAAGTACATAGCATGCTATCATGTAATCATGCAAATCAAGAAGATTATCAAGTAATCATGCTCAAGATGTCATAAAGTAACAAGTATATGAGAGGCTAAGCCAACTCATCAAGTAGATATCACATAAGGCTAAACTATTACGTTATAAAGGATATTCCAACCTTATTCCTCCCAAGTAAACCATTGTTGTCGTTGCTTATTGCAGTTGACAAATCACGATCAATCAAGTTGCTGCTGTGCAGTACACAAGAGGACCCGGTAACCAGTATCACTCACAAGAACAAGATTCACGAGGTGTTCACGAGTTTAGCATTCACTTTTATCAGGCGTATTGCTCTAATAAAGGAAGTTATGCCCTTACTATGGCCTGTAGTAAGGGGTCAAGCGCAGATACATAGATCCCCGATTATCAGTTAGCCCCAGCACTCGCGATAAGCGTGAACCTATATATCTCCGAACAAGCAAGGACCAGCTGGACTCACACAAGAATGTACAAGTAGTATTTACTTGAACTATGAGAGTAGAACTAAGTCCAAAAGTAGTGGACTAGCTCTTCATGAACCATGAAATCATGTGCTCACCAAATACAAGTACACGTACGCAATAATTGCGAATACAAATCAGTATAACAATGGCACATAATGTGTTCACGTAACACAATCAAGCCAAATTAGAGTCTATTAATAACAGACCCCAACCAAGTAGTAGGGTAAGTCATACTATATCACTTTGTCATATGAAATATTTGCATGTACATATTCATATAACCTTTAACACACTAATGTGTCTATCACGATACCCTTACTTTCAAGTAGAGCCCAACATCTTAGACTCTAAGCACGTAGTCGAATAGGTCTTATTGTACCTAGTCACAATCATACCTCACATATATGTATCGTTAACAATCGAATACATTTTACAACACATATTTTGTTTTGTAATCATTCTTGTTGACTTAAATCGTAGGATTCATAGTTATATGAATTATCTTCATATTACACTAGTCCCTCATTCTTTAGGAACTCAACTCAAGAACATGATATTTTCTTTATACTTTATATACTTCATTGAGTATATACACGATTAAACCAATTACTAGCACATTAGTGCTTGTTCATAGCACTTCAATACACCCGTATTAGATTCGAGTATGTAGTAGAGTTGTCATTCTCTATCTAATTCCACATTCCAATTCTTTGGTTATTAATACCAAGCATCAAGTAGTCAACAAGCCACATTCTATCAAGTAGCTATGTGCAAGATTTGCACATACACATCAAGAATAGTTCTAACACGTTATTGCTTGTTCATAGCACTTTCAAGTTCATTACCATACACACGTATTGGTTTCAAGACAAGTACAAGAGTTATTTCTTTTATATTCAAGTTCACACTCCAATTCTGTGGATATTCAAGTCATGTACAAGAGTTAATTGTCTTATACTTTAAGTTCAAGTTAAGTAAAAGAGTTACATATCTTATACTTACAATTCATGATCCTATTCCTAGGATATTCAAGCTCAAGACATTGTTCTAGTGCCTCTAAGGTACACAAACATTAGTTTCAAGACACATATAACACATTAGTGCTTGTTCTTAGCACTTTCAAGACATATAAAATAGTTCTTACTCTTAGGCTCAAGTTCTCTATATTCAGTTCATTGAATATTCAAGTTCAAAACATTATTATGATGCCTCTAGTGCTTCATAACACTTGCAAGATCATTCATACACAATGGTTATGTTGTAAGTTCAACATCTTATATTCAAGTTTACATTCCAATTATCTTTTGGATATTCATTTTCAAGACCACGTTTTGATGCCCCTAAGGTGTCACAACACTTGCTAGGACATCTTATACTAAGGCTATATACCTTAACTAGGGTTACTTCCAACTTATACAACTTGAAACAACACTTTTGTACTTCAGGGCAAGTGGGCGGGCGCTTACTTGGGACCGGGCGGTCGCTCACTCAGCAAGTATAATATGGGAAACCTTTCAGTAATTTTGGGCGGGCGCGCAAGGCTCATCTGGGCGGTCGCCCAAAGGACCGGGCGGGCGCTCGGTAGCTAACCAGGCGGGCGCCTGGTGCAAAATTCCAGCAAATGTTCATTTCTTCCCAGGCTTATCAATTCTCCGTCCCAAGCGTAGGAGTATACTTTTACTAACACATATACACATATACACTACCTAGGAGTACTTAACACACCCATGACATTCTTTCAAGTATATTTCATTCTTTTTACCGTCCCACAAATAATAAAATAATTTCTTTTATTCCATTTAAATATTTCACTGTCTCAAAAGTATAAGTATAATTTTCTAATATACTAATATACTCATTTAAGGATACTTTCATTAATGTCCCCGTCCCACAAATAATAGCATAATTTTTTAAATATACTTGTATAAACATTTAATCAAGTTAATATTTCACCGTATCACAAGTACGAGTATAACTTTCTTTCAAGTTTATTTTCCTTCTTTTCTACATAGATTTATAATACTCCCTCTGTCCCAAATTTACAAGTATCACCAAACTTGTTCCAAACACGAAATTAACAAGCACAAGTATCAAGAATAACATATAGGCATGTTATTACAAGCAATGGGGAGCTAGTGACTTACCTACTCTGAAATCAAATTCACCCAAACTAATTTCTGTTCGGCAGGAAACGCTCTATTCACCCTGATCATTTATGCGGAGTCAGATTTTCGAACAAATGCATAATTAAGCAAGAGGGATCGAGAATAGGGTAAACCCTAACTTTTCTTTTGAGACAGAGAGAAAGAACGAGAGAATTGGGGCAACAATGATCTCAAAGAAGAAGGCAACCAAAGTTTTATCCTTGCAAGTTTCAAGAAATTGCAATTAGGCCCCTCAAATTTCAATTTGAGCATTTAAGCCCTTGAACTTTATTTTTCACAAATGACCTTAAAGTTCCAACTTTGAACAATTAGGACCTAAACTTGCTCAATTAGTTAAATAATTAACTCAAATAAAATAGCATATAAATATGCAAGTTAAGAATTTAACAGGAATTAGGACGGACGTTACAATTTACCACTGCCGACCACCGCTAGTCTCCACCGCCAAAAGCCGCAGTCTCCGCCGTCGACCACCACCACCACCAGATCTTAATTCGACGCACCGGCCACCTCCATTCTCTATTACACAAGCACCATGCCACAACCAGTTACCACTGCCTACTACCGCCAGTCTCCACCGCATACCACCATCACCAGATCTTAATTCGAAGCACCGGCCACCACCATTCTCTATCTCCCTTTTTGCAAAGTGTAACAAAAAAAATCAACATCACATCCACCACAAATTTGAGATTTGTGTTCAACACACATACAAAATCCAGATCTGGGTTTCGATTTGAAAACACACACACAAAAATTTGGATCTGAAAACATAAACACACACAAGCACTAAAACACACTGAAGAGAGAGGAGGAGAGGGCGGAGAGAGACTACCTGAGAGCGACGGTGGTTTGAGAGATGAAGTGGTGAAATTAACGAAATGGGGGAGGAAGAAGAAGAAGAGAAGAAGATGAGAAGAAAGACGAGAGACAGAGAGATAGAGGCGGCCCGACGGAGGACATCGGTGACGGCGGAGGAGAGTGGAGGTGGTGGCCGAAAGCAATGAACCGCATTGGTTTTCTAGAGAGAGATGGACTGACTTCTCTCTAGATTTTTATGAAGTGTGTGTTTTAAAGAGTGGGTTTAATTTAAAAAGTTAGTGGGTGGAATTTTGGGTTTCTAAGTAATATGGATTGGAGATTTCTTTTGGACTTTTACGGCATTTATATAATTATCAAGGTCACATTTGAATTTTTATTGTAAATCTGTTAAATTCGTAACATTTGCTGACAGGCCCGTTAGATTTCTAACGGGTCATCGTTATCCTTGGCCACTTTTTTATTAAAACCATAGTACGCAGGTCATAGTATGAGTTTCTTTAGTACGAGGGCAAATCGTCAAGATTTTGATAGCTCGCGTGTTAAATTGGCAATAAACTCACTTTAAAACGCCAGCATTAAACGAGTAAATAAAACTTGTGTTGAAATACGGATCTACGAACCTGAAACAGAACCTTCGATCCACTCCGACCTGGATACCTCTTTCCGTCGTCGAATTCAAAGGTTAGCTATCGCAGAAACATTTATTAATTTAATTCCCATTAATTTCATTTTTTTTTATTAGTTTCAGACCTATCATCTGATTATTCAATCTGTTCTTCAATATGTGATGAGATTGCAAGATTTTTTAGTTTTGATCTTGGAAATAATGCACATATTATAGCGGATCGTTGTCAGTGTGTGTTCTTTCGCCGCGGGGGTGGGTATGGAAGATGGATCTTGAACTGACTGATTGTTTAGGCGAGACGTTCTTTGTGAATCTCTTATAGGTCTGTGCTAGGAACTGATGTAATTCAGAATTTAAGTTAATGTTGCTTGGATTTTAATTCAAAAGATTTGTTGTTTTTGTATTAGTCCCAAACATTGCCAATTGTATAATGCATTTTGGTTTGCACTCATGTTGGATTTCTTTAAGCTTATATATTGACTAGCCGGTGTATTAGTTCTGCACATCCAGTTTTTGACATGAACTGATTCGTTGTGACTGTCTTTTAAGATGCAAACATTCAGCTATTGAGCTTACCCCTTGGCTTCCAACTTGGAGGTCATGGGTTCGATCCCCCCCCCAGAAGTTAGAGAGAAGATTTTCTCTCCTTAGGATTTGTCTCTTAGGCGCTTCTGCTGATGTTTATGTATTGAGTTCAATTATAAATTAAATTTGAAAAAAAAAAAATAAAAAAAAATTGTCATTTTGGTTGTCCCTCTTTAATCTTCAAAATCCTAAAATAGAAACTTTTTAAATAATGAGACCCACTTGTCATACTCACAACAACTGCCACTTACTATTCCCTACCCTACTTTCTATCCCCTACCCAAATTTTGTAAATTCAAGAGGGACTAAGGGAGTACATATCTAAGATCTTAAAATTGAGTGGAAAATCACCTGAGCGAAATTTGGTATTCGCTATTTAGACTTAGTGGTTTTCATGTACTCCATCCGTCCTAAAATGATGTTCCCACTTTTTTTTGTTGTTACTACGAATGAACTTTGAGCAATAATTTTAGGTTAATTTAATTATGCTAATGAAAATCATAAACGTGTTATTGATAGTATTGTTGATGGTGTATCAATAACAAGTTTTATAGCATAAAAATCATAAACGTGTTATTGATAGTATTGTTGATGGTGTATCAATAACAAGTTTTAATATAATTAACTTAACATAAAGTTATTGCTCAAAGTTCATCCGTAATGATAAAAAAAGTTGAGATCATTTTGGGACGGAGGGTGTATATGTTTATTGTGCTGCTGATTTGCTCTCTCGTCTTCTTGCATTATGGTGGGATGTGTATGTGTTGGAAGATCGCTTTTGGGTACTAGGGCTATAGGCTCCAATTTTCAGGCGTACACATCTATCTGAACTTTAAGGTGGTGTGTTGGTGATTATTCATTAAAACTACTGAAGTGTAGCTTCTCCATGTATATATGATCCTTAGGCCATTTAACTCCACGGTCAATGTGCTTGAGATGAAATCCCCAGCTTAAATTCTGATATTACAATGTAGTCTCATTTTCAATTGACATGCTAGCTCATTTTTTCCTCCCGTAAGAGCTAAATGGGTGTTTGATGGTTGATATTATCAACATTTAGCGGTGTTATTTTCAGGGAGATCATGCTTTTCAGCAACTCATATTTTGTTGCAGACTGTATTCTATCTCTAGGTGGATGTAAAGTTTTTGTAAAAGGATGGGTGGTTCTTGATTTTTTAGTGTTTAGTGCATCTTAATTGCCTCAGGATAGCTTTCTTTCCAACTAGAGAGACAAAATATTGCAGATAGTTGGCATATTTATATTTCTCGTCACTTTGTTATGATTTGGTTCACCAGCACCTATTCAAACGGTGGGATTCAAGGTACCTGGCTTCTGATTACAAGTTGCGCTCTTCTTAACAAAAGAATTACTCATTTGTGTTTCCATCTTTTTTGTCCAAATGCTGTCATTTTCATGGTGATGTTATGCATAATTTGAGCCCCCATCTTGCTAGTAACCTGATTATGCGTTTCATGGCTGATCTCAACCGAGCCCAGCATCTTGCTATAGCCTGATAATACGTTGCATGGCTGATCTCAACTCTTACTGAATTTTATGTGAAAACCATTAATGTTGAAGTCTAAACTACCATAAAAATTTATTGTAAATGTATACATATATCATAAAAATTTGTATACCCATTCTGGTGTTTCCAGTAGGTTTCTGCTTTTAATTTATTTGCACCTAAAATATTTCTCTGTTGTGCGGTCACTAAACATCTTGTTAGCCTAACCTTTGATGAAGGAAAGCTTTGGGCCTGCCGGCTAGCAGTAGTTATTGTGTTTGCTCGCGACTCTAATGCTGCAACCCATATATGAATTCATATTTATTTCATTAAAGTGATTTTCTCCTCCCAGCTCAACAAACAAACTCATAATATGGTCTTAGAAACCCCTGAGTACCCACTCCATGATTTCTGTGCAGGCTGGTTTCCAGTTTAATTTCAAGCATTGGTATCTTAAGAATATATTGAGTTTCCTTGAATTTCATTTTCTCCTAGTTGATTTTGGCTTGGTTTGGATTGATTTAGCAGGCGTGTGGACTAGTTCCGTCAAATAAGATGGGAGGTGGATTTAGAGTGCTTCATCTGGTTCGGCCATTTCTGTCATTTTTACCCGAAGTTCAGAGTGCAGACAGAAAAGTCCCATTTAGAGAGAAGGTTATCTACACAGTGATTTCTCTTTTTATCTTCCTAGTTTGCAGCCAGCTTCCATTGTATGGCATACACTCTACAACAGGCGCCGATCCTTTCTACTGGATGCGTGTCATTCTTGCTTCAAATCGTGGAACTGTTATGGAGCTTGGCATAACCCCTATCGTGACATCTGGGCTTGTGATGCAACTCTTAGCTGGGTCGAAGATCATTGAAGTTGACAATAACGTGCGTGAGGATCGTGCCCTATTGTAAGCATCTTATGACCTAACTTTTCATTATTTCTCTGATTTATGTTTTCGGTTCAAGCTCCTCTGTTATTGGTTGTCATGTATCTGGTTGTAAATTGTAATAGCTCTGCTCTCTTTTGTTCTCTATTCTGCTATTCCACCAGCAAGAACCTAGATCACCTTGTAAGGGGTGTTGTAGCTTAACCTGAGGTCCCGTTTCAAAACCTGAGAATGCACCAACAACAAAATTTGGTAGGGAAAGCTTTGCCTCCCTTGCGGTTGTGGTTCTACCTGGACTAGTCAGTACCCATGTGGTGACCGGATACAAGTGGTTTAGGCACAAATAAATTGTCACGGCTATTCTAAGATGAACTTTACACGATGAACTTTACTATATTAAAGTACGTAAACCAAAAGTATTTCCTGCTGTAGAAGATACCTTAATTACTTTACACTGAGCTCACAATGACTAATTGCTTCTTGTAGTTCTTATGTATATTGATATCAAGCATTATGTTCTGAAGATGTATGTGCTTTCGACTTGCGTCAAGCCTTTCGTCACCTCCTCGACAAGCTGTTTGGCTATGAGCTACACCCTTTTGTTGCCTCTATTTATATGTAATCGTATTTTGTGCTGCTCTTACCTTGCATTGCTGGTATTGGTTTAGGTTTCAGGAGTCATAATGGCATTATGCTCTATTTAACTGCATGACGTTTTCAGTTTTATGTATCAGCCTCTTATTATTTTTTTTCCGCTGTAGGAATGGTGCACAGAAGTTACTAGGGATCCTGATAGCTGTTGGGGAGGCAGTTGCTTACGTTCTGTCAGGAATGTATGGCAGTGTTGCCCAACTTGGGGTTGGAAATGCAATTCTTATCATCATTCAACTTTGTTTTGCTGGCATCATCGTAATATGCTTGGATGAACTCTTGCAAAAAGGATATGGTCTAGGTTCAGGAATTTCCCTCTTCATAGCAACCAACATCTGGTAGGCTTAGTTTTTGAATTAGCATTGATAACCATTATATATAGTATCTAGCACTGAAGTATTTTGTGATTACTTTTGTAGTGAAAGCATCATATGGAAAGCATTCAGTCCCACCACGATCAATAGTGGACGTGGAGCCGAATTCGAGGGTGCTATTATCGCTTTGTTCCATCTACTTATTACTCGAACAGACAAGGTTCGAGCGCTTCGTGAAGCATTCTACCGACAGAATCTCCCAAATGTGACAAACTTGCTTGCTACAGTCTTGGTGTTCCTTATCGTCATCTACTTTCAAGGGTTCCGTGTGGTTTTGCCTGTGAGATCAAAGAATGCCCGCGGACAGCAGGGTTCTTATCCTATTAAGCTGTTCTACACCTCCAACATGCCCATCATTCTTCAGTCAGCACTCGTATCCAACCTGTATTTTATTTCACAGGAACTGTATCTTTATACTAGTCCTTTGTTGATTTCTTTCTTTTTTCCCTTTTCCATCTAAGAGAGTATCAATTGATATATGCTTGCACACAGTTGTTGCACAGGAGATACAGTACAAATTTCTTTGTGAACCTCTTGGGAAAGTGGAGGGAATCTGAATATTCTGGTCAATCCATCCCTGTAGGTGGTCTTGCGTATTACATTACAGCCCCATCTAGGTAACAATCTTTGGAGTTGTTTTAATGCATGATCTTGTACAAATGTGAATGTCAGTTTCAGTAACCCTAGCATTCTGCTTTTGGGAACTATTTTATTGAACCTTCTGTTACTGCTTATATAGCTTGGCAGATATGGCGGCCAACCCTTTCCATGCGCTATTTTATATCGTGTTCATGCTGTCAGCATGTGCTCTGTTCTCAAAAACTTGGATTGAGGTATCTGGCTCCTCTGCTAGAGACGTGGCTAAGCAGCTCAAGGTATTCTCTCCCCCCATCTCTCTCTGAACAATCATATATACATGAACATCCATCTAGTTGATTTTATCAGTTCTATCATTGCCACTCCTGTTAGTTTAGATGGTTTTTCATACTTTGATATTTCACTGGTTATGAGCGGATCCATTTTTCCCTAATGATACATTATGGTTATATGCATGAAATTAAATTGCACAGGAGAACATATAATGATTGCATTAGGAAATGCAGAAGATAGCTTGGCTCACTGAATATTCCATGCAATGCAATTATAATGTCTTGAACATTAACTTGACGTCCTTAAACTCTTCCCTACGTCCCGTAACAAAGTGCCCATTTACTTGGTAATTAAGGAAAGATGTTGGAAAAGTAGGTGGTGTGAGTGGGAAGGAGAGAGAAAGTGCGTTAGGGAATAGTAAGTGGATAGTTGTTGTGAGCGGGAAGGAGAGAGAAAGTGGAGTATATATTTTCCTTTTTGGGAATGTGGTACTTTCCAATGGGACACCCAAAATGGCAAAATGGGTACTTTGTTATGGGACGGAGGGAGTATGTGTTTAAGCCGAAAGTGTTATTGATACACACACACTCACTTTCTTTCACACTCATTCCTCACTTTCCTTCGGCTTGATATCTCAGCATAATAATTTGATTTTCTAAGAAACTCCACAACTTTCTTATAATTTTGAGATTGCCCCTTAACATTTTGTCTGACCGTGTGGAGGATGAAGTAGGAACAGGATGGTGAGGGATAATTTGATTCTCGTCATAGGAGGGGAAGGTGAAGGAGGTGGAAGTGGAGGGATCGACTTCCTCCAACCATAGTCTGGTTTAATTACACAACTGAGAATATAGGATGAAAAGTTGGGGATTGTTTTTGATTCCCCCGTCTCAAAAAGATTGTCCAATTTGACAAGTCAACCTTTATATCTTTTATTCTTTATTTGCTTGTACCATCTTGAAATTGCACTATAACTGTTGCTCTTTTTAATATGGGACAATCTTTTTGGGGTAAACCAAATCGGAAAGTGGGATGTAGCGGAGGAAGGGGTAACTTTTCTTAATCTGGAGGGTAAGTGGTGTTGAGTCGGTGACTGCCTGTTACGTCCGCCTTTTGTTACTTGAAATGTGAAAGTTCATGAATGATGAGTAATTGAATCATTTGAATGTGTCAGTTGCACGTGGACTATGAATCTCGGACTGGGGTACGAGTGTCTGACACCGGCACGGATCCGAGTGTCGAATACTCCAAAATTTTAAGATTTTACACCAAATGTAGTGTAAAATAGTCACACCCACACCCATGTCGTATCTTTTGGACACAAATACTATGGCAAAATTGAAGGGTCTGAGCATCACGACACAGAGAAGATCAACATTGTCAAAGGTTCTCAAATACATGCAGAAAGTAAACATAAGTGTATTGATGTCCCAAAATGTAGGCAATTAGAGAGAGAACATGTAGGAGTATGTCTACACCTTAGTTTTTGTTACACCCTTAAGATTAATATCATCCTCTGTTACCCAGACTCTTCAAATATGCTGAAGTACCCGTGTCCGAAACGTATCGTGTCCGACACGACACCCTGACACCTACTTTTTCATTCGGATACGACAAGGAAAATTTGAAATAAAAAAAGGAGTGAGTTGACTTCATTTATAAGGATTTTACAAATTTTAATGTTGTTTTACTTAATTATACAATATATCTTAGTTAAAAAGGAGTGAGTTAACTTCATTTATAAGTAAAGTATAAATAGTCTATTTATACTATTTTGATTTGTCCTGAAATTATGCTCGTATCCCATACCCGTGTCCAAATTTAGGACGGTGTCCCAGTGTCCAAAATTATTAAGAAAAGTGTATCTGACACTAGGATCCGTATTCGTGTCGGATCCCGGATACCGTGTCCAGGTAACATAGATATCAACACAAAATGTATAACCTTGTTAAAGATGGTATGGAGTGATTAAGAAGTGAATTTGGCTGTATCTTCTCCCTAAATGTTTGTATGCTGATGACTTTCAGGAACAACAAATGGTGATGCCCGGGCATCGGGAATCAAATCTGCAGAAGGAACTTAATCGCTACATACCCACAGCAGCAGCGTTTGGTGGCATGTGTATTGGGGCATTAACAGTGTTGGCAGATCTCATGGGGGCAATCGGTTCAGGAACTGGAATCCTGCTAGCAGTCACCATCATTTACCAATACTTTGAGACCTTTGAGAAGGAGAAAGCCACTGAGCTTGGCTTTTTCGGTTTCTAGTTCGTTCCAATTTTCTTACAGTTTTTACCAGTGGTGCGTAGAGCTTCTCCCCCCCTACAAGTTTACAAGTTTACCGAGCTTTTAACAAGAGGTATATTTTGTCTTGAGTTTTGGCCTTTTTTATTATATTTTTTTTTGGATGTGATCAAGAGAATACGAAAACAGACTCCGGACTCCGTCCCCAATTGATCAAGAAAACTAACCAGTTTGCTTATTCCATGGCTATGAATTTTTTTTTATTTTTTTTATTTTTTTTATCCAGCTTCATCAAATGAGAGCTGCACTTGTAGCACAAAGTTGTCATTTTAACCTAGCTTTGTCAATTTACGGATCTGATTCTAGAAAACTAACAAGTTTGCTTATTCAAGTCATTATCTGAAGATATTCTTGTATATCAAGTTGCAGATTCTTGTGGATAGAACATCAAAAAGAAAAATGTACTCATTTTTTTCAGGGTCAATATTATAAGATAGGAGTATAATATAAAACGAAGAAAATGATAGCATGCGATGAGTAGATGATAGAAAATAATATTCCATGGTTGGCTAGTTATGCACTCAATTGGGATGTATGAGGAGACTGAAAGGAGAACCGTGCACAACTGGGCAATACATGCGAAAAGACTTTCCAGCTAAAAGTTGGTCCTTTTTTTTTTTTTTTTTTTTTTTTTAAATTATCTTTTTCATTTTAATATTTTTATTAAGAAGAAAAATGATGTGTTGCGGGTGTAGATGGTTTGGTAGGAGACAAAAAGTGGGGGTTAGAATAGTTAGTGGATAATTGTTATGAGTATGACGTGATCCACAAATAAAGAAGTACAGTACTCCCTCTTTTCCGAAATAAATGTTGCCGTTTTTCGGACGTTAGTACGTAGGAACTTTGAGCAAGAAATTAAGGTTGATTTAATTATCCTAATAAAGTTGTAAAACTTGTTATTGATACACCAATATAAATATTATTAGTAACAATTTTAAAATTTTCATTAGAATGATTACATTAACTTAAAATTATTGCTCACGTTACTTCGTACAAATGTCCAAAAATGGCGACATTTATTCCGGGATAGAGGTAGTATAAAATACTTTCCTTTTTAGGTTTTGAAATTTAAAGTGACAACCAAAATGAAAATTTTAAAGTTTAAAATGGGACGTAGAGAATATGATTTATAAAAAAAACTTATGTGAGAACACTATGACCCGTCTCATGGATGAGACGGGTCATTTTTTACCCATAACCCGACTCATTGAACCAGCTCCATGACCCAGGGGGCGACCCTGCCACGTGGCAGCCTCTCATAGGCCATTTTTTTTTGTCAAAAGTAATAGTTACTATAACTTAATGTAATGACTGTATACATATAAAGTAACAGTTTGTATACATAAAAGTAATACATATATACAGAAAAGTAACAGAGTTTTTTTCCTATGTTTTCTTCGCTTGCCAAAAGTAATACTTATTACAACTAAACTGTAACGAACGTGTTACTTATACGTAATAATGTTTATACATAATTGTAACACATATGTATAGAAAAAGTAATAATTCAACAATTTACATTTTTAGAGTTAAAAACACTTGATTAGTGTTACATGTAAAAATATTACATTATCAATAGAAATATGTTATAATTTCTTTTATTAAAGTGTTACATTTACTTGTACAAACAATTACATTCATATATGAGTTGTTACTTTTCAAATGTTACTTGCTTTCAAAAAATTAAATCAAAATACACAATATTTTACATTTTTGCAAAAGCATTATTACATTTCAGTATAAATGATAATTACATTTAGATATTGTTTGGGTTACATGTAATTATAGTTAGTATTACATTTGAAAAAAATGGGTAAAACGAGCTTTTGTTTTTGTAAACAGGTGTTACGTTTACTTATGAACAATGTTACTTTATATGTATACAGTCATTACAGTAAGTTATGGTAACTATTACTTTTGGTGAACGGCTGAAAAGTCGAAAAAATAATATAAAAACTCAAAAAAAAAAACCAAAAAAAAAAAAAAAATTGGTGGGGGGGGGGGGGGCTATGGGAGGCTGCCACGTGGCGGGTCATGCCCCATGGGTCTTGGGCGACCCGTCTCATACATGAGACGGATCCCCTTGTTCTCATGGGAGACCACCTCATGATTTATTTATTTTTTTCATTTTCAACCTACCAACTGTGACCATTTTTTTTCCGAAATCAAACATTAGTTTATACTCCCTCTCTCTCTGTCCCAGACTAATGTTCTTACTTTCCTTTTTGGTTTGTCCCAGACTAAGGTTCTTAGTTGCTTTATTACCTAAAATGAACCATAGGACCCACTTGTCATTCTCACAACAAAAACTCCCTACCCACTTTATCTCTCCTACTTTCTCTTACTTACTTTTTCATACTCACAACATTTACCTTTTCTTAATCTCCGTGTAAAGTCAAACTAAGAACCTTAGTCCGGGAAGGAGGGATATTACGACACATAAATACAAATGTATGAGTAGTTTTCC
>JAOWBW010003573.1:0-25180 GCA_026119855.1 Campanula takesimana | reverse complement strand
ATTGACTATGATGAGACCTTTTCACCCGTAGCAATGATCAGTCTATAAGAAATTTGCTTGCCATTGCCGCATATCATGACTATGAAATATGGCAGATGGACGTCAAAACCGCTTTCACTGAATGATGAAAACTCCAAGAGGATGGGTATATGACACAACCAGAAGGTTTTGAACAAGATTCTAAGGTATGTCAAAATTGCAGAGATCCATCTATGGATTGAAGCAAGCTCCTGGAGTTGGGATCTCCGTTTTGATGAATCGGTCAAAGAGTTTGGATTTCAGCAAGAACGAAGATGAGCCTTGTGTATACACAGAAGATAGTGGGAGCATAGTGCTATTCCTTGTTTTATACGTGGATGACATATTGCTCTATTGGAAACGACATTCTTCACTTCAGTCTGTGAAGACTTGGTTAGGAAAGTGCTTCGCCATGAAAAGATATGGGTGAAGCCGCATATATCTTGGCATTAAGATCTATAGAGATAGATCAAGGAGGCTACTTGTTTTAAGCCAAAGTACATACATTGACAAGGTCATTAGAAATTTCGTATGGAAAATTCTAAGAGAGGCACCTTGCCCGTGTTACATGGAGTTTCTCTAAGCAAGACTCAATGTCCTAAGACAAACGATGAGCGTGTAGAAAATGAATGATGTTCCTATTGCTTCGCATTGGGTCCATCATGTATGCCATGATTTGTACTAGCCGGATGTATCTTATGCTTTGAGCATGACAAGTAGATACCAATCCGACCCTGGCGAAAATCACTGGATAGCTGTAAAAGCGATTCTTAAGTCTTGAGAAGAACGAAAGACTCGTTTTTGGTCTATGGGGGAATGGAAGATGATCTCGTTGTAAATGCTTAACATGGATGCAAGCTTCCAAACCGACAAAGATGATAGCCGATCGCAATCGGGTTTTTTGTTTATGTTAAATGGTGGAGCTGTAAGCTGAAGAGTTTCCAAGCAAAGTACAACCGCTGATTCTACAACAAAGAGCTGAGTATATTGCTGCATCGGATGCTGCAAAGGAAGCGTTTGGATTAAGAAGTTCATAACTGAACTTGAAGTGGTTCCTAGTATTGCTAATCCAATAGACCTTTATTGCGATAATAATGGTGCTATTTCTCAAGCAAAGAACCAAGAGCACATCAAAAATCCAAACCCATCAACACTACTTTAGGCGTTTTCATATCATTCGAGAAATCGTTGATAGGGAGACGTAAATATAGCAGAGTACCTACTGATGACAATGTTGCGGACCCGCTAAAAAGGGACTTCCACAAGCTAAACATGCATGGTCATGTTAGGTCCATGGGTGTTAGATACATGGGAGATTGGGCCTAGGGCAAGTGGGAGATTGTTGGTAGTGGTGCCCTAGGCACGTTTAATAAACGTTGTAATTGTTATCATTTATTTCATATCAATAAAGAGATGTTTTGATTATTATTGTTGTTCATGTTTACTCATAATAATCCCCGTCCCTAGTACTTGTTAAGCACTAGTATAAAGCTAAATGATCATGAGATAATCATGTTAGATTTATGGGTACTTGTTTGGAACAAGGTACTGGACATGACCCGCTGTATGAGATTTATGTCATGGTCTATGTCGTACATATATCTCATATTAGTTATGTCATTTGAATCCTTAGACATGAAGTTATTATAGTCTTCACTTGATGAACATTGTGTTTGACATATTCAAACGCTACCTTAACGGTAGTTATAAAGGGTATGATTGGCATAATCGGATTCCCGTTGGGAAGAATAATAAGCTAAATGAATTTGTCCCTCCACGGAGAGATGTCAAGCTTGGGCCCTCGAAGGAATGATGTTGATGAAATGTTCGGCGAAGTCAAATGATTGATTAGATCAATAGCATTTGAATTATCAACATATTCGGAATCGAGAAAGTATTGAACAAAACAAGTTGACCGTTTGACCATGACTTGTGTTCAATGACATCGTGGACAAAGGGATTATGACATATTCTAAAGGATGCGAACTTGTATCTAGTTATACTATTTGGGTAGGTATGACGGTTTGCTAGACCTAATCATATCTTATGGGATCATGTTTGAGCCCATTGCCAACTTAGTATAATCCTAGAGGGTCACACACAATAGAACGAATCTTAAAGAAAAGGACTATATTGGCATTTAGGGTCGGAGGACTTCCAAGGAATTTCTGGAAAGATCTGGGCCTCCTGGTCAACCAAGCGGGCGCTTGGGTTGTACCAGGCGGGGCCTTTTCAAGCCGGAAAAGGACTGGAGTTTCTGCCCAACAGGCGGGCGCCTGGGTGCTACCGGGCGGGCGCACGGTGCTCCCGATTGGGAATTTCCTAATTCGTTTAGGAAGGTTTTTGCACAAGATTCCTATTTGGAATAGGTCTTAATTGTGTATAAAACCCCAATTCGGCCAGAACCATATTGACAAGTGCTTTTGTGAGTCTCAAAGAGTTTGAGAGAGTTTATTATTTTGTTCTAAGATATCATTGATTGAGGAACAAAATAATTCACAAACAAATTCCATATAGTTCTTTTATATTGTGAAAGTGTGTGTTTCATAATATTGGTCTAGCAACCAAGATCAAAGAAGCTCCTTTGATATTCGTTCGAAGTGTGGATACCGCTAGAGGGTGAAAATCATCATCTTCAAAGTTCGTGTCAAGCTTTGTGATCGTGATCAAGTCTTCAAGTATCTCCACCAAAGATCAAGAGAAAATTCATAGCCATCAAGGGTTAGTTATTCCTCTATTCATCTTGTTGTATTTGATTTAATCATATGAACGGATCCATGGCCTTGGGTTTCTTAAAAATTTTAATTGCTATACCGCTGCGCATGTTACTACGAAACCCAACAGTGGTATCAGAGCCCCGTTCATGTTGATTAATTCAATACTTGGATCATGTTGTGTGTATATAAATTGTTTATGTGCCAAGCATGATATGAATATTGGATTATATGATGTTTATGTGTTTTGTGATTTTATGTGGTTTATTGTTTTTTCCAACTTTAATCGCACGATTCAATCGCAATAAAAATTATGGTGGATTCTGAATTATTTCGATTATTGATTTTTGATTGGATCAAAGTTTTAATAATCGGGGAAAAAATAATTTTGAGACAAAATTTGCGAACTTTAAAATTCTATGATATTCTGGCACATTCAAGCGGGCGCCTGGTCCTTTGCAGGCGGGCGCTTGGTGGTCAAAATTGTTCTGATTTTGGTTAAAATCTGAATATGGAATTTTCGATAAATCCAACAAACCAGTAACAAGACCACTTCAGACTTGCTGATCTAGAATGGGTTTTGGGTAGTTGGCTTGTGTGTGGATTTTGGGGTTTGATTTTCCTATTTTTTTAGTCTTGTGATTCCTAGATTGGTTCAAGTTTTGGATGGCTAATCTGCGTTCATCGAGATTGTGTTTCCCAAAATTGATCGCAATCAAAGTTTCAAAGATAAAACGAGTTAGAATTATGAAGAGTTCATAATTGCTAAAATTGAGAAACAAAGTTCTTGATTCAATGATTGGAGATCCATGTGGAATTGTGAATGCAATTGGCCTACGTTCATCGAGACCATCTATTGCTTAGTTTCGGCCACATGGACTACTTCTTGGTTTCTTGAATTAGTGCGGGATTGTGGTTGCCTAATGGCTTAGTTCGACCGCACTTCTTGTTGTCTTGATTTGGAGATAATAACCAAAGTTAAAATAGCCTCATCCTCATAATTATAGAGAAACTAATGACACATAAATATCATGCTTAATTAATAGAGATTAATTTAGTGGCTAAACTTGATGTGTAACATGTTTATATTATGTGCTCATAAATGTGTTATATGCTATATGTGATGAACCTTCAAAGAAAGTTTTAAGTCTTTTATTGCCATGCCATGATTAAAACACTTGTTAGTACATAAGTGACTCTAATGTAGATTCGCCCTAGCGAGATGCATTAAATTTATTTATGTATGAGCAAGATAGATAATGTTGGGCACGCCCTAGCGGGACACATTAACTATGCGTTTAAAATGGTTGGACTTAATTAGCGTCAAAACAGTTTTGGGCCTAGGCAAAGATGAGTTTTAACATGCCTTTTGAAATTGGATTTCTTAAAGAATCTCGTAAAAGGGACTAAGAGTCCATATGAGATATGATTGACAAGAGTTGTCTACCTAATTAATTTGATTTGTGTGATCCGCCTTAGCGACTTGAAATTAAATTAAAGTTGGATCTTAGCCCAATTAAATTATTATATACATTGGATGTATATGAAGGTTATATAATTTAGTGGAGTATTTTATTTGAAAAATACATTGTTTATCTCTTTGATGAAAACCGATACTTATTAAATTTTGAAATTTTGCATATTTGTAGATAATGACTAATAACACCTCAATCAATGTCGTTGCAATCGATCCTTGAGAAGGATAAGCTCGAAGAGATGGTACAAACTTTATGGATTGGATCCGTAGCATAAGAATCGTTCTTAGGCAAGAAGATAAGTTGTACATTCTCTGATGGGCCTCTCCCCGCTGAACCGCCGCCTACTGCCCCTAGGGTAGAAAGAGACAATTACAAGAAACATCGTAATGATTCTAGAGATGTAAGTTGTCTCATGCTTGCTGCTATGTGTTCAAAACTCCAACAAAGTTTGGAACATTTGGAAGCCTATGAGATAGGCGTGGAGTTGAGAACCATGTTTCAAGAGCAAGCTAGGCAAGAGAGGTACAAGACCATTGTTGCATTCACGACTAGTAAATGAATGAAGGGCAACAAGTGAGTCCTCACTTTCTTAAAATGAAAGGTTATGTAGAGCACCTTGAGAAACTTGGCTATCAAATCCCATTGGAGCTAGCCACGGATCTCATTCTTAATTCATTGCCTAAAAGTTATAATCATTTGTGATGAATTTAACATGCATGGAATGGATAAGAATCTCTCTGAGTTGCATGGGATGCTCAAAACTGCAGAGATGAAAATTGTGGAGAAAGGTTCTCCCGTGCTCTTGGTTCATGATGGGAAAAGTCTAGTGCCAAAGGAAAGGGTAAGGCAAAAGTTGTCAAACCCAGATAAGCAAGGCAAAGGTTGCCAAGGCTTCTGAGGCAAAACCTGATTCACACAAGGATGCAATCTGTTTCCATTGTCAAGAAATTGTCATTGGAAACGTAATTGCAAGGCTTTCTTGGAAGAGCAAAGAAGAAGAAGAGCAGCAAGGCTGCGTCGACTTCAGGTATCTATATGATAGATATTCTCCTTTCTACCACTGATTCTTGGGTATTGGATACCGGATGTGGTTCTCACATTTGTCTAAATGTGCAGGGATTAAAGAATAGGAGACTGCTTAAAGAAGGTGAAGTAGATCTACGCGTGGGAAAATGGAGCAAGAGTTGCTGCATTAGCCGTAGGGACTTATGAAGTCACTTTACCTTCCGGATTAATTCTTGTTTTTCAATTGTTATTATGTTCCGGATTTAAGCAGAAATATTATTTCAATTTCTTGTTTGGATAATGAAGGTTTTAAGTTTCTTATTGAGAATAAGAAATTTTCTATTTATTTAAATGATGTGCTTTATGGTATTGCTAATTCATTTAATGGCCTTTATATCTTGGATGTCAAGAATGAAAATAATGTCTATCATGTAAATAAGAAATCTAAACCTAATGATGTAAATCATACTTATTTGTGGCATTGCCGTCTTGGTCATATTAATGAGAAGCGTATCTCAAAACTCCATGGGACGGACTTTTTGGTTCATGTGACTTAGAGTCATATGATACTTGTGAGTCGTGTCTTCTTGGAAAAATGACTAAGACACCTTTTACCAAGTTGGGTGAAAGGGCAAGCGACTTATTGGGGTTGATACATTCCGATGTATGCGGACCATTAAGTAGCAATGCTAGGGGAGGATTTCAATACTTCATAACCTTCACTGATGATTATAGTAGATTTGGGTATGTTTACCTAATGAAACATAAAAGTGAAGCATTTGAGATATTTAGAATATTTCAAATGAAGTAGAAAAACAACTTGGCAAAAGTATTAAGGCACTTCGATCAGATCGAGGTGGAGAATACTTAAGTCAAGAATTTGATGATCATCTAAAGAATTGTGGAATAGTTTCACAATTGACTCCACCCGGAACACCACAATGGAATGGTGTGTCTGAGAGGAGAAATCGGACTTTGTTTAGACATGGTTCGATCAATGATGAGTCAAGTTGATCTTCCAATATCCTTTTGGGGTTACGCCCTAGAAACCGATGCTTTTCACACTAAATCAAGTTCCAACTAAATCGGTTCCAAAGACTCCATATGAGATGTGGAGTGGAAAGAAACCTAGTTTATCTTTCATGAGAATTTGGGGTTGCGAAGTTTATGTCAAGAGACTTATCTTTGACAAACTAGCACACAAATCTGATAAATGTATTTTCGTGGGATATCCTAAGGAAACTAAAGGATATTACTTTTACAACCGAGAGGACAACAAAGTGTTTGTTGCCCGAACTGGTGTCTTTCTAGAGAAAGAGTTTCTCTCCAAAGAAATCAGTGGGAGTAAAATAAATCTTGAAGAAATTCGAGACCCAGAAAATAACATTGAACCAATAGTGGAACAAGAACAAGACCACAAGGAGTTGTGGAACTGTTCAGAATACACAAGCGTACTCGCAGATCTAGTAGGTTACGATCCGAGCCCGAGAGATATGGATTTTATCGTAACGGATAGTAATGACGTAGAAATCATTGAGAATGATGAATCGTCAACCTACCAAGAGGCGATATCCTCTCCTGATTCGGACAAGTGGCTGGAGCCATGGAATCCGAATTGCAATTCATGCAAGACAATCAAGTTGGAATTTGATTGATGCACCCGAAGGTGTAAAAACCATAGGATGCAAATGGGTCTTCAAGAAGAAGACTGACATGGATGGGAAGGTGCATACTTACAAAGCTAGACTTGTAGCGAAGGGTTATAGGCAAGTTCATGGTATTGACTATGATGAGACCTTTTCACCCGTAGCAATGATCAAGTCTATAAGAATTTTGCTTGCCATTGCCGCATATCATGACTATGAAATGGGCAGATGGACGTCAAAACCGCTTTCCTGAATGGAAACTCCAAGAGGATGTGTATATGACACAACCAGAAGGTTTTGAACAAGATTCTAAGGTATGCAAATTGCAGAGATCCATCTATGGATTGAAGCAAGCTTCTAGGAGTTGGAATCTCCGTTTTGATGAATCGGTCAAAGAGTTTGGATTCATCAAGACGAAGATGAGCCTTGTGTATACAAGAAGATTAGTGGGAGCATAGTGCTATTCCTTGTTTATACGTGGATGACATATTGCTCATTGGAAACGACATTCCTACACTTCAGTCTGTGAAGACTTGGTTAGGAAAGTGCTTCGCAATGAAAGATATGGGTGAAGCCGCATATATTCTTGGCATTAAGATCTATAGAGATAGATCAAGGAGGCTACTTGGTTTAAGCCAAAGTACATACATTGACAAGGTCATTAGAAGATTTCGTATGGAAAATTCTAAGAGAGCACCTTGCCCGTGTTACATGGAGTTTCTCTAAGCAAGACTCAATGTCCTAAGACAAACGATGAGCGTGAGAAAATGAATGATGTTCCATATGCTTCGGCAATTGGGTCCATCATGTATGCCATGATTTGTACTAGGCCGGATGTATCTTATGCTTTGAGCATGACAAGTAGATACCATCCGACCCTGGCGAAAATCACTGGATAGCTGTAAAAGCGATTCTTAAGTACTTGAGAAGAACTAAAGACTCGTTTTTGGTCTATGGGGACTGGAAGATGATCTCGTTGTAAATGCTTACACGGATGCAAGCTTCCAAACCGACAAAGATGATAGCCGATCGCAATCGGGTTTTGTGTTTATGTTAAATGGTGGAGCTGTAAGCTGGAAGAGTTCCAAGCAAAGTACAACCGCTGATTCTACAACAGAAGCTGAGTATATTGCTGCATCGGATGCTGCAAAGGAAGCTGTTTGGATTAAGAAGTTCATTAACTGAACTTGAAGTGGTTCCTAGTATTGCTAATCCAATAGACCTTTATTGCGATAATAATGGTGCTATTTCTCAAGCAAAGGAACCAAGAGCACATCAAAAATCCAAACACATACTTAGGTTTACGGTTTTATATCATTCGAGAAATCGTTGATAGGGGAGACGTTAAATATATGGCAGAGTACCTACTGATGACAATGTTGCGGACCCGCTAACAAAGACGGACTTCCACAAGCTAAACATGATGGTCATGTTAGTCCATGGGTGTTAGATACATGGGAGATTGGGCCTAGGGCAAGTGGGAGATTGTTGGTAGTGGTGCCTAGGCACGTTTAATAAACGTTGTAATTGTTATCATTTATTTCATATCAATAAAGAGATGTTTTGATTATTATTGTTGTTCATGTTTACTCATAATAATCCCCGTCCCTAGTACTTGTTAAGCACTAGTATAAAAGGCTAAATGATCATGAGATAATCATGTTAGATTTATGTGTACTTGTTGGAACAAGGTAGGGCATGACCCGCTGTATGAGATTTAGTCATGGTCTATGTCGTACATATATCTCATATTAGTTATGTCATTTGAATCCTTAGACATGAAGTTATTATAGTCTTCCACTTGATGACATTGTGTTTGACATATGCAAACGCTACCTTAACACGGTAGTTATAAAGGGTATGATTGGCATAATCGGATTCCCGTTGGAAGAATAATAAGCTAAATGAATTTGTCCCTCCACGGAGAGATGTCAAGCTGGGCCCCTCGAAGGAATGATGTTGATGAAATGTTCGGCCGAAGTCAAATGGATTGATTAGATCAATAGCATTTGAATTATCAAACATATTCGGAATCGAGAAAGTATTGAACAAAACAAGTTGACCGTTTGACCATGACTTGTGTTCAATGACATCGTGGACAAAGGGATTATGACATATTCTAAAGGAATGCGAACTTGTATCTAGTTATACTATTTGGGTAGGTATGACGGTTTGCGTAGAACCTAATCATATCTTATGGGATCATGTTTGAGCCCATTGCCAACTTAGTATAATCCTAGAGGGTCACACACAATAGAACGAATCTAAAGAAAAACTATATTGGCATTTAGGGTCGGAGACTTCCAAGAATTTCTGGAAAGATCTGCCTCCTGGTCAACCAGCGGGCGCTTGGGTTGTACCAGGCGGGCGCCTGTTCAAGCCGGAAAAGTGGACGGAGTTTCTGCCAAACAGGCGGGCGCCTGGGTGGTACCGGGCGGGCGCCTGGTGCTCCCGATTGGAATTTCCTAATTCGATTTAGGAAGGTTTTGGCACAAGATTCCTATTGGAATAGGTCTTAATTGTGTATAAAAACCCCAATTCGGCCAGACCATATTGACAGTGCTTTTGTGAGTCTCAAAGAGTTTGAGAGAGATTTTTATTTTGTTCTAGAATATCATTGATGAGGAACAAAATAATTCACAAACAAATTCATATAGTTCTTTATTATATTGTGAAAGTGTGTTTCATAATATTGGTCTAGCAACCAAGATCAAAGAAGCTCCTTTTGATATTCGTTTCGAAGTGTGGATACCGCTAGAGGGTGAAAATCATCATCTTCAAAGTTCGTGTTCAAGCTTTGTGATCGTGATCAAGTCTTCAAGTATCTCCACCAAAGATCAAGAGAAAATTCATAGCCATCAAGGGTTAGTTATTCCTCTATTCATCTTGTTGTTATTTGATTTAAAATATGAACGGATCCATGGCCTTGGGTTTCTTAAAATTTTAATTGCTATATTCCGCTGCGCATGTTTACTACGAAACCCAACAGTGGATCATATCAGAGCCCCGTTCATGTTGATTAATTCAATACTTGGATCATGTTGTGTGTATATAATATTGTTTATGTGCCAAGCATGATATGAATATTGGATTATATGATGTTTATGTGTGTTTTGTGATTTTATGTGGTTTTATTGTTTTTCCAACTTTTTATGCAACGATTCACGATTCAATCGCAATAAAAATTATGGTGGATTCTGAATTATTTCGATTATTGATTTTTGATTGGATCAAAGTTTTAATAATCGGGGAATAATAATTTTGAGACAAAATTTTCGAACTTTAAAATTCTATGATATTCTGGCCATTCAAGCGGGCGCTGGTCCTTTGCAGGCGGGCGCTTGGTGGTCAAAATATGTTCTGATTTGGTTAAAATCTGAATATGGAATTTTCGATAAATCCAACAAAACCAGTAACAAGACCACTTCAGACTTGCTGATCTAGAATGGGTTTTGGGTAGTTGGCTTGTGTGTGGATTTGGGGTTTGATTTTCCTATTTGTTTTAGTCTTGTGATTCCTAGATTGGTTCAAGTTTTGGATGGCTAATCTGCGTTCATCGAGATTGTGTTTCCCAAAATTGATCGCAATCAAAGTTTCAAAGATAAAACGAAGTTAGAATTATGAAGAGTTCATAATTGCTAAATTGAGAAACAAAGTTCTTGATTCAATGATTGGAGATCCATGTGGAATTGTGAATGCAATTGGCCTACGTTCATCGAGACCATCTATTGCTTAGTTTCGGCCACATGGACTACTTTCTTGGTTTCTTGAATTAGTGCGGGATTGTGGTTGCCTAATGGCTTAGTTCGACCGCACTTCTTGTTGTCTTGATTTGGAGATAAAAACCAAAGTAAAATAGTCTCATCCTCATAATTATAGAGAAACTAATGACACATAAATATCATGCTTAAATTAATAGAGATTAATTTAGTGGCTAAACTTGATGTGTAACATGTTTATATTATGTGCTCATAAATGTGTTATATGATATGTGTGATGAACCTTCAAAGAAAGTTTTAAGTCTTTTATTGCCATGCCATGATTAAAACACTTGTTAGTACATAAGTGACTCTAATGTAGATTCGCCCTAGCGAGATGCATTAAATTTATTTATGTATGAGCAAGATAGATAATGTTGGCACGCCCTAGCGGGACACATTAACTATGCGTTTAAAATGGTTGGACTTAATTAGGCCAAAACAGTTTGGGCCTAGGCAAAGATGAGGTTTAACATGCCTTTTGAATTGGATTTCTTAAAGAATCTCGTAAAAGGAACTAAGAGTCATATGAGATATGATTGACAAGAGTTGTCTACCTAATTAATTTGATTTTGTGTGATCCGCCTTAGCGGACTTGAAATTAAATTAAAGTTGGATCTTAGCCCAATTAAATATATTATACATTGGATGTATATGAAGGTTATATAATTTAGTGGAGTATTTTTATTTGAAAAATACATTGTTTATCTCTTTGATGAAAACCGATACTTATAAAATTTTGGAAATTTTGCATATTTGTAGATAATGACTAATAACACTCAATCAATGTCGTTGCAATCGATCCTTGAGAAGGATAAGCTCGAAGAGAATGGTACAAACTTTATGGATTGGATCCGTAGCATAAGAATCGTTCTTAGGCAAGAAGATAAGTTGTACATTCTCGATGGGCCTCTCCCCGCTGAACGCCGCCGCCTACTGCCCCTAGGGTAGAAAGAGACAATTACAAGAAACATCGTAATGATTCTAGAGATGTAAGTTGTCTCATGCTTGCTGCTATGTGTTCAAAACTCCAACAAAGTTTGGAACATTTGGAAGCCTATGAGATAGGCGTGGAGTTGAGAACCATGTTTCAAGAGCAAGCTAGGCAAGAGAGGTACAAGACCATTGTTGCATTCACGACTAGTAAAATGAATGAAGGGCAACAAGTGAGTCCTCACTTTCTTAAAATGAAAGGTTATGTAGAGCACCTTGAGAAACTTGGCTATCAATCCCATTGGAGCTAGCCACGGATCTCATTCTTAATTCATTGCCTAAAAGTTATAATCAATTTGTGATGAATTATAACATGCATGGAATGGATAAGAATCTCTCTGAGTTGCATGGGATGCTCAAAACTGCAGAGATGAAAATTATGGAGAAAGGTTCTCCCGTGCTCTTGGTTCATGATGGGAAAAAGTCTAGTGCCAAAGGAAAGGGTAAGGCAAAAGTTGTCAAACCCAAGATAAGCAAGGCAAAGGTTGCCAAGGCTTCTGAGGCAAAACCTGATTCACAAAAGGATGCAATCTGTTTCCATTGTCAAGAAATTGGTCATTGGAAACGTAATTGCAAGGCTTTCTTGGAAGAGCAAAAGAAGAAGAAGAGCAGCAAGGCTGCGTCGACTTCAGGTATCTATATGATAGATATTCTCCTTCTACCACTGATTCTTGGGTATTGGATACCGGATTGTGGTTCTCACATTTGTCTAAATGTGCAGGGATTAAAGAATAGGAGACTGCTTAAAGAAGGTGAAGTAGATCTACGCGTGGGAAATGGAGCAAGAGTTGCTGCATTAGCCGTAGGGACTTATGAAGTCACTTTACCTTCCGGATTAATTCTTGTTTTGAACAATTGTTATTATGTTCCGGATTTTAAGCAGAAATATTATTTCAATTTCTTGTTTGGATAATGAAGGTTTTAAGTTTCTTATTGAGAATAAGAAATTTTCTATTTATTTAAATGATGTGCTTTATGGTATTGCTAATTCATTTAATGGCCTTTATATCTTGGATGTCAAGAATGAAAATAATGTCTATCATGTAAATAAGAAATCTAACCTAATGATGTAAATCATACTTATTTGTGGCATTGCCGTCTTGGTCATATTAATGAGAAGCGTATCTCAAACTCCATGGGGACGGACTTTTGGGTTCATGTGACTTAGAGTCATATGATACTTGTGAGTCGTGTCTTCTTGGAAAAATGACTAAGACACCTTTTACCAAGTTGGGTGAAAGGGCAAGCGACTTATTGGGGTTGATACATTCCGATGTATGCGGACCATTAAGTAGCAATGCTAGGGGAGGATTTCAATACTTCATAACCTTCACTGATGATTATAGTAGTTTTGGGTATGTTTACCTAATGAAACATAAAAGTGAAGCATTTGAGATATTTAGAATATTTCAAAATGAAGTAGAAAAACAACTTGGCAAAAGTATTAAGGCACTTCGATCAGATCGAGGTGGAGAATACTTAAGTCAAGAATTTGATGATCATCTAAAGAATTGTGGAATAGTTTCACAATTGACTCCACCCGGAACACCACAATGGAATGGTGTGTCTGAGAGAGAAATCGGACTTTGTTAGACATGGTTCGATCAATGATGAGTCCAGTTGATGTCTCCAATATCCTTTTGGGGTTACGCCCTAGAAACCGATGCTTTCACACTAAATCAAGTTCCAACTAAATCGGTTCCAAAGACTCCATATGAGATGTGGAGTGGAAAGAAACCTAGTTTATCTTTCATGAGAATTTGGGGTTGCGAAGTTTATGTCAAGAGACTTATCTCTGACAAACTAGCACACAAATCTGATAAATGTATTTTCGTGGGATATCCTAAGGAAACTAAAGGATATTACTTTTACAACCGAGAGGACAACAAAGTGTTTGTTGCCCGAACTGGTGTCTTTCTAGAGAAAGAGTTTCTCTCCAAAGAAATCAGTGGGAGTAAAATAAATCTTGAAGAAATTCGAGACCCAGAAAATAACATTGAACCAATAGTGGAACAAGAACAAGAACCACAAGGAGTTGTGGAAACTGTTCAGAATACACAAGCGACTCGCAGATCTAGTAGGGTACGATCCGAGCCCGAGAGATATGGATTTATCGTAACGGATAGTAATGACGTTGAAATCATTGAGAATGATGAATCGTCAACCTACCAAGAGGCGATATCCTCTCCTGATTCGGACAAGTGGCTTGGAGCCATGGAATCCGAATTGCAATTCATGCAAGACAATCAAGTTTGGAATTTGATTGATGCACCCGAAGGTGTAAAAAACCATAGGATGCAAATGGGTCTTCAAGAAGAAGACTGACATGGATGGGAAGGTGCATACTTACAAAGCTAGACTTGTAGCGAAGGGTTATAGGCAAGTTCATGGTATTGACTATGATGAGACCTTTTCACCCGTAGCAATGATCAAGTCTATAAGAATTTTGCTTGCCATTGCCGCATATCATGACTATGAAATATGGCAGATGGACGTCAAAACCGCTTTCCTGAATGGAAAACTCCAAGAGGATGTGTATATGACACAACCAGAAGGTTTTGAACAAGATTCTAAGGTATGCAAATTGCAGAGATCCATCTATGGATTGAAGCAAGCTTCTAGGAGTTGGAATCTCCGTTTTGATGAATCGGTCAAAGAGTTTGGCTTCATCAAGAACGAAGATGAGCCTTGTGTATACAAGAAGATTAGTGGGAGCATAGTGCTATTCCTTGTTTTATACGTGGATGACATATTGCTCATTGGAAACGACATTCCTACACTTCAGTCTGTGAAGACTTGGTTAGGAAAGTGCTTCGCAATGAAAGATATGGGTGAAGCCGCATATATTCTTGGCATTAAGATCTATAGAGATAGATCAAGGAGGCTACTTGGTTTAAGCCAAAGTAACATACATTGACAAGGTCATTAGAAGATTTCGTATGGAAAATTCTAAGAGAGCACCTTGCCCGTGTTACATGGAGTTTCTCTAAGCAAGACTCAATGTCCTAAGACAAAAGATGAGCGTGAGAAAATGAATGATGTTCCATATGCTTCGGCAATTGGGTCCATCATGTATGCCATGATTTGTACTAGGCCGGATGTATCTTATGCTTTGAGCATGACAAGTAGATACCAATCCGACCCTGGCGAAAATCACTGGATAGCTGTAAAAGCGATTCTTAAGTACTTGAGAAGAACTAAAGACTCGTTTTTGGTCTATGGAGGAATGGAAGATGATCTCGTTGTAAATGCTTACACGGATGCAAGCTTCCAAACCGACAAAGATGATAGTAGATCGCAATCGGGTTTGTGTTTATGTTAAATGGTGGAGCTGTAAGCTGGAAGAGTTCCAAGCAAAGTACAACCGCTGATTCTACAACAGAAGCTGAGTATATTGCTGCATCGGATGCTGCAAAGGAAGCTGTTTGGATTAAGAAGTTCATAACTGAACTTGAAGTGGTTCCTAGTATTGCTAATCCAATAGACCTTTATTGCGATAATAATGGTGCTATTGCTCAAGCAAAGGAACAAGAGCACATCAAAAATCCAAACACATACTTAGGGTTTTCATATCATTCGAGAAATCGTTGATAGGGGAGACGTAAATATATGCAGAGTACCTACTGATGACAATGTTGCGGACCCGCTAACAAAGGGACTTCACAAGCTAAACATGATGGTCATGTTAGGTCCATGGGTGTTAGATACATGGGAGATTGGGCCTAGGGCAAGTGGGAGATTGTTGGTAGTGGTGCCCTAGGCACGTTTAATAAACGTTGTAATTGTTATCATTTATTTCATATCAATAAAGAGATGTTTGATTATTATTGTTGTTCATGTTTACTCATAATAATCCCCGTCCCTAGTACTTGTTAAGCACTAGTATAAAGGCTAAATGATCATGAGATAATCATGTTAGATTTATGGGTACTTGTTTGGAACAAGGTACTGGACATGACCCGCTGTATGAGATTTATGTCATGGTCTATGTCGTACATATATCTCATATTAGTTATGTCATTTGAATCCTTAGACATGAAGTTATTATAGTCTTCCACTTGATGAACATTGTGTTTGACATATTCAAACGCTACCTTAACACGGTAGTTATAAAGGGTATGATTGGCATAATCGGATTCCCGTTGGAAGAATAATAAGCTAAATGAATTTGTCCCTCCACGGAGAGATGTCAAGCTTGGGCCCCTCGAAGGAATGATGTTGATGAAATGTTCGGCCGAAGTCAAATGGATTGATTAGATCAATAGCATTTGAATTATCAACATATTCGGAATCGAGAAAGTATTGAACAAAACAAGTTGACCGTTTGACCATGACTTGTGTTCAATGACATCGTGGACAAAGGGATTATGACATATTCTAAAAGGAATGCGAACTTGTATCTAGTTATACTATTTGGGTAGGTATGACGGTTTGCTAGAACCTAATCATATCTTATGGGATCATGTTTGAGCCCATTGCCAACTTAGTATAATCCTAGAGGGTCACACACAATAGAACGAATCTTAAAGAAAAGGACTATATTGGCATTTAGGGTCGGAGGACTTCCAAGGAATTTCTGGAAAGATCTGGGCCTCCTGGTCAACCAAGCGGGCGCTTGGGTTGTACCAGGCGGGCGCCTGTTCAAGCCGGAAAAGGACTGGAGTTTCTGCCCAAACAGGCGGGCGCCTGGGTGGTACCGGGCGGGCGCCTGGTGCTCCCGATTGGGAATTTCCTAATTCGATTTAGGAAGGTTTTTGGCACAAGATTCCTATTTGGAATAGGTCTTAATTGTGTATAAAAAACCCAATTCGGCCAGACCATATTGACAAGTGCTTTGTGAGTCTCAAAGAGTTTGAGAGAGATTTTATTTTGTTCTAAGATATCATTAATTGAGGAACAAAATAATTCACAAACAAATTCCATATAGTTCTTTATTATATTGTGAAAGTGTGTTTCATAATATTGGTCTAGCAACCAAGATCAAAGAAGCTCCTTTGATATTCGTTCGAAGTGTGGATACCGCTAGAGGGTGAAAATCATCATCTTCAAAGTTCGTGTTCAAGCTTTGTGATCGTGATCAAGTCTTCAAGTATCTCCACCAAAGATCAAGAGAAAATTCATAGCCATCAAGGGTTAGTTATTCCTCTATTCATCTTGTTGTATTTGATTAATCATATGAACGGATCCATGGCCTTGGGTTTCTTAAATTTTAATTGCTATATTCCGCTGCGCATGTTACTACTACGAAACCCAACAGCGGGCACCTTATCCTGACTCTTATCCACGAACATCGTGCAACCCAATAGGTGCAGGATATACGCAGAAGCACGCTGGGCATCTGTCATGCCACCTATAAGGGAAGAAAAGAGACGCCGGACATCCTTTAATAAGTACCTAGTGCCGCTCAAATGAAGGTGCCTACTGATGCCGGATACGTTATGCACTTGATCCGGATACCGAACATGTGCACCTACACAGCTGATACCTGTAAATTGAAGATGAAATAACACATTTTAGTACATGAGATGAATGTAGATAGTTCATATAGTCTTGAAATTGATAATATATAACAACATACCCAGGATATGAAAGACGTCATCTAACGTAATGGTCATCTCCCCCACGGCATGTGGAACGAGTTAGTCTCAGGAGACCACCGTTCCAAAAATGCCGTTAGCAGCGCGTGGTTAGGCCTCTGAATGGTGGCATCGTGCAGCTGCTGGATGCCCGATGCATCAACGTGGGTCAGTCAGGCTCTATCAGTAGCCTCCAGTTCATCACGCTTGAACCTGTTTATTCCAAACAAAAAATATAATAAATACTCGAGATCGAGAAAAGCATGGGATGATAATTAATGGAATTTTTAGAGTGTGTGCCAAATAACTTCAAGATTTTAATAGTTTCACATTAATGATTATCTTACTTGTGCAGATGCTGCAGTCTCGTATGGAAAGTCACCACTGACTCACTAGTGGCGTCCCTCCAAATCTCTCGGGCTCTGTGATCACCAAACCCGTATATAAGAGAAACAACCTCTGGGCCGCCACCTGGGTCACTCTGAATCTGCCATGATGGTGGCTCCTCCTCACCCGCATCCTGCCTCCTCCTCCGTCCCTGCCCTCTAGCCACATTCGGACCCCGCCTCCTCCCATGCCTCAAAGGTCTAACATCTATCTCCTCCTCCTCATCATCCTCCACCTCATGCTCATCCCCTCCTGCCCCCCCTCCCTCCCCACTGCCCCTCCTCCCCATCCTCACTATTCCCCTTCCTCTCCTCCTCAATATTCCCATCCTTTCCTCCCCATCCTCACTATCCCCCTCCTCCTCCTCCTCCTGAACGTCATCAGATGCTACCGCCTCCTCCTCCCTCCTCCTCCTGCTCCTCCTCATCTGTGCCTTCTTGTCATTCTTAGACTTGGTCCGCTTTTCTTTTCTCTCCGCATTTTCAGCTTTCCTCTTTCTATTGGACGCGGTCATACGTTCACGTGACTACAAAAAAACAAATACGAGACAATAAATTAGCTATTTAGCATATGGAAAATATGAACAATGTAAAGAAAATAATGGCAGAAAGCATCTCGTATGATTTCACACGAGATGTGTCTCGTATGAAATCATACGAGATGCTTTTTGCCATTAACGCCGCCTGTAAACCCAGTTCATACAAAAAATCAGGCAATCAATTTGAAAACAATCACAAAAATTAGACATGGGAATTTTTGGAATGTAAAATTAGGTTAAAATTATGTTTAAATTTACATAGTTACCTTCTTTACAGGCACGGTGCTAGAAGATGCTCCGGCGGCGATGGCAGTGGCGGTAGAGGCGGCGCCAGCGCTGGCAGGGACCTTCGGAATTTTTACTCTCGCCATTGTCGACGTCGTGTGGTTGTGCGCGTCGTCGTCGTTGTCGTCGTTGTTGTTTGAGAGAGAGAGAAAAGAGGGAAAGAGGGATGAGTGAAATCAAAAAAATAAAATTAAGTATATATATGGGTATTTTGGTAATTTGGTTAGCTCCCTGTATTTAAGTTCCCTGTATATAACTATATCCTCTCATGGGAGATCACCTCAAAATGAACGCTATGGGAACAAAATGAACGTCAAAAGATTTTGCTCTAGAATATAAGTGAATTCCTTTGCATGTCAAGTGTAAAATACTCCTCTAGAATATAAGTGAATTCCTTTGCATGTCAAGTGTAAATACTCCCTCAGTTCTGAAATAACATACTATGATTTTATTTTTCCAAATTTGCTCTTAGTATAGAGTATATTTTTTTTTTTTAAAAAAGATTGACATTTATTGTAAGGCGGAGACAATACTTTAGATGTTTAGCAGCTGAGTTTATTGCAAAAGTGACATGCGTACATTGTATAATATATCAATTTGACTCACGTACTTAGTAAACATCAAATGTGACATGCGTACTTATGATTGACAAGATTTTTAGACAAATTTTTAACCCCCGTTTAAATTTTAACGGGACGGTCCATGTAAGCTTCCAAATCGACCTAAATTGCTAACATGCGTTAGTGAATGTTAGCGATCGCTAATAATTTAACATATATTACAATCAAAAATTTCAATTGACCCTTATTAATGAAGAGAGACATTTTTCTGATTAACTTGTAATAATAAAATCAAAATACACCCAAATATAATGTTTGCAACTATTACACAGCTTTGTACCAAAAAAAAAAAAAAAAAACTATTACGCAGCCACCGCCGGTCACCACCGCCACGCACCACCGCCGCCACCGCCACAATCAAATTTGAAAAAAAAAACATCTGCAAGATAACATCAACTAAACGCCATCATGAGAATCCCTTCTGGTCCAAAAGGTTGTAATCCCTTGAACTGTAACAAGAGAGAAAAACAAATTAAACTTATACACACTCCAAATCTGCAAGATAACATCAACTAAATTCCAAATCTGGATATAGTTACAAAACAAAACCACACACAGAGATCAACACAGATCTGTAAATTTATGCACAGGAACACAAACGGACACACAGATCTGAAACTTTAGTTTCTTGATCTAGAACCCAAAACATAGACACACACAAGCACACCTCTGTGTTGAAAAATACAGAAGATAAGTAACGTAGAGAGAGAAGAGATGGAGAGAGCGGAGGGATTGAAAGAAGGCACAGAAAATACGCACCGTAAATCGAAGACAACAGTAACGATGGCGTTGGTTGCAGTTGTGGAGAATGGTGGTGTCGGCGTGTAGATCTGGAGCGAAGTGGCTGTGGCTTGAGGTTTTTGAAATAGGGAAACCATCAAAGAGAAGAAGATAAACAAAAGAGGGAGAGAGAAACGGAAGTGGTGGTTGCAGAGGACGACGACGGCGGCGGCGGCAGAGGACGACGGCGGCGGCAGCGGAAGAGGATGACGGTGAGAGAGGAGTTTTTGTGTGGTAGAGAGAAGGTTTGGTAAAAATCATTTAGGGAGGGAATACTAGAGTATTTTATTTTGTTTTATGTTTACCAAAATATCACAAAAAGAGGGAGTACTATTTTCTTTTGTTAACTTATTAACTATCGTTAACATTCATTAATGCCTGTTAGCAATTTAGGTCGATTTGGGAGCTTAATGGGCCGTCCCGTTAAAATTTTAACGGGGGTTAAAAATTAGTCTAAAAATCTTGTCAATCATAAGTACGCATGTTACATTTGATGTTTATTAAGTACGCGAGTCAAATTGATATATTGCACAAAGTACGCATGTCACTTTTGCAATAAACTCTTTAGCAGCTCAAGTCCAACCTTTAAATTTAGAACAAGAAGAAAAGAAAGAATTTGGTAGACTAATTGCTCTTCCAGTTTAATCCAATTTTTTTTAAGGCAAGCTGCCAACAAATCTTTTTGTTTTGAGATTTACTATTGGATGAGAGGAGTGAGAAACATTAGTTGTATCGTTTTCATTAATGTGTAAAATGTGGTTCATCATCAAATGATGGGGAGATATAGCCATATAGGAAGTATAAACTTTTGGTGTACGAGCAACGGTGAAGTAGTGTACTCCCTCAGTCTCATCCGACTTAAAATTTTCTCTCTCTCGACACGAAAATTTAAAAATACTTACAATAAAAGGAAAGAGAATGAGTGGAAGAAATGTTGTGAGTATAAAAAGTAAAATAGGAGAGAAATGAGTGAGATGAATAGTAAAAGGATTGTTTGTGAGTATGACAAGTAGGTCCCATTGAATATAAAAGTAATATAACCTTTCTATTTTCGGTATCCTAAATCAAGTGAGACATCCAAAATGACAAAACGTCTAAGTCGGACAAAACGGAGGGAGTATATGATAAGTAGGGATGGCAACGGGTCGGGTTCGGATCGGATCAGACCTGATCCGAATCCGATCCGAACCTCAGAACCCCTCTACCGAATCCGATCCGATCCGAATATTCCATATCCGCGATCCGATCCGAGATCCGAACTGATCCGAATCTTTTCCCAGAAAACCCTAGGTTTGCAGATTTTGGGGAAGCTAAACTAATCGATCGATCGATCGATCAACCAAAACAAACAAAAAAAAACTGAAATACAATGGCTAAGAATTGATAAATTACCTCAATAGAACTTAAATTCGTTGGAGATGTAGTAGCTCGATGGAAATTGAGGAGGAGAGCAAAGAGAAGAACGGAAGGCGAGCCACGGGCACCGGCACAAGCAACGGGAACGGCGAACGGCGCGGCAACGGGAACGGCGAACGGCGCATACAGAGAGTGTCGGAACGGCGCAGACAGAGAGAGTCGGAACGACACATAGAGAGTGAGAGAGCAGGTGATGCCGGCGAGTAGGCGACGGCGAGCAACGGCGATCGACGGCGAGCAACGGCCTGGAACTCGACGGCGACGTCGGCGAGGGCATCGTGTTTCGTCTTTGATGAAACGGCGTGTGTTTGGTTTTTGGTGAGGCAGCCCTAATTTTAGTTTATATAGGTAGGGGGAAAATGTAAATGTTGAAACTAAGGGGGGTGATATAAAAAAAAGGCAAGCACTAATATTTCGGATCGGGTTCGGGTCGGATCGGATCAGGGGGTCTGACCGAACCCGAAACCGAACCCGCTCGGATCATGAAATTGCATATTGAACCCGAAATTTTCGGATCGGAACACCCTCGGGACGGATCGGGTTCGGACAAATTGCCATCCCTAATGATAAGGGGTGAATTGAACCTTCAATTTAGAATGTTTCAATTTAGCACCTTCAATCCGATAATTGGCCCCCCCCCCCCCCCACCTATTGTTTTTAAAAATGACATTTCCAACTAAAAATGATTAATTCATGCATTTTAACCCTTTAAAGAGTGAGTTGACAACTAGAACGGTCTGAATACCACGGAATACTTTTCCAATTTCAAATTGTCGGATGATAATCAAGTGGCCAAATATTCACTTTTGCTGCAATTTTAGAACGCCAAAAGCTATAATCTTGCCCTCAATTCCAAATACTGTTCATGCACTAAAATTTCGTAACGTATAATAATGTTGCCAAAACAAGTCCTTTGTTGTTTTAGATCAAAAGATGTGATACGACTTGTTTTGACAAAAACTTGTGTGACGCGGTCTCACACGTGAGACGTGTTTCGTTGAGAGAGTATGTTTTGCCCCCTAAGGGCGGGGCGGGGCAGGGCAAATCCATTTCCTCTCTCAACAAGACCGTCTCACGTGTGAGACCGTCGTGAACTGGGATGGCTCGCCAGCTAGGTCATCCTTTTTTGAGAGAAACTCGTACCATCCGTACCCAGATAAAAGAGATTAATGACCACTAAAATGTTCATACACAATCTGAAGTGTCAAGAGACAAATATACAAGAACGTATATTTTCGAATGCTAGTAGAAGTTTCAATTAATAAGTACAAATGCAAGGCATATTAGCATCATTAACCTTGTCACCCTCGCTGTTGTTGACACACCATGCTCAACCAGATTTGAAAAGCAATACAGCTTTTGAGTCCAGATAAAAGTACACAAAATGGTTTGTCTCGTGTGTCACGTACGAACCTACACCACACGAAACCATATTTTTAAGATGGTTATACAAAAAAAAAAAAAACTATAATACATTGGATATTTCTGTTTTCCTAAAAAAAAGTAACAATGAAGAATGGTTCTATAGAAAATTATAAGACACGTAGTTCTGAAAGAAAAACATGGCATTTCACATTGAAAATTTGCTGATAAATCTTTTACTCACTCCGACCCTACACGAATGTCCATAATTCATTTCAAGGGATACTCTGAAAACGTAGTACATTTTATGACAAAGATGCATAATATTCTTGTTATCAATTCTCTAAACATCCAGTCATATGATAATAAGATGAATAGCGAAAACTTGTGGCAAAAAAACATTCAGGGACAAAGATTTTACAAAAAAAACATTCATTTTGGGACAATGTTACTTGAATTTGGACATCATAGCTCTATAAACCAAGTTGCGTCAATGTTAAGCTATGGAGACACAATCCCTACTATAATTATCATTGAGCAACAAAGTGATGCGTTAAATATTCCATCTCTCTATACAAATACCCATAAAACAATACTTGGTTTTATCTATCTGAAATCTCGAGCGTAATCATAGAAAAAATTAAAAAATGTTCCTTGCCCACAACCATAGGGAAATCAGCACACAGTCACGAAGGGAATATAAAGGATATTGTGTACTCCATATACTAAATTAAGCTTATTCCTTGAACTGGCCAAGCGATAAACTTTAATCTGTTCATCTTTGTCAACATGCAAGCCAGGCAGGTTAACATGTCTGCTCATACAACAACTTCAACCCTCATGTTTCTTTCTTTGAGTCCTCTTATTCATACGTTTAAAAGGAATTACAAAATGGATAGGACTAACTGCAGCACCCAACCCAACCCAACTTGACTACGAGGTCAAAATACCACAATATATGGCCAACTATGAAAAAATGTAAGGTTGCACATTGTCTACAAGTGGTGTGGCGGGGTGGGGGTGCGAAGAGCTAAGGGAGAGATTTGACAACTCAAATTAGAAAGTTAAAAGAAAACTAACTGACAAATTCAAAGACACGACAGTAAAATGATATGCCAGTCCACAAAGATGATGCACGTATGCGTAACTTAAATATGAATTGTGCCAGATGGCTACATTTTTGATCAGACAAATTTGGAAACCAAAACAAAGTGTTCAAACTTTGTTGCACCAAACAGATAGATGATAATATCAATTTTTAGACCTAGTAGACCTCATGTTCTACGACAATTCCATTCTTTCGATATTAACATCATGAGAAGAAGCCCTCTAACAATCAAAAGAAACCATCTCGGAGAACCATCTTACACTTGTTACAGGAACAGTTTATTAGCTTAGACAAACAAGAATCTACTCAGTTTCTTGGCCTCATTTCGAAGTCGGTTAAGAGCATGTTGTCTCTGATTAGTATTGTTGTGTATCTAGTTATGTAAGTAAATTGAGCTAGAGTTGTGAGAAGCCAAATTTGGCACTCCTTGCCCATCGACCTCATCTCCCTCCCTCATATTTTCACCTTACCCAAGTCTAGCACCCTCCTTTACATAAGAATGCTAAAATTTGTAAGTCAAAAATAGTACTCCCTCCGTCCTAGAGTAGAGAGTCCTACTTTCTATTTGGTACGTCCCAGAGTAAGAGTCCCTTCCTAAAATGGCAACGAAACTTTACTATTCACCCCACTCATTCTCTCTCCTACTTAATTTATACTCACAACACAATCAACTTACTATTCCCTCCCACTCATCTCTCCTATTTACTTTTACACTCACAACACTTACTTTACTTCCACCATTTCTAATCTCCGTGCAAAATGGGAGGTAGGACTCTTACTCCGGGAAGGAGGGAGTATAATATAGTGATGAGAGAGGGGAGAGAAAAGATGAGTGAAGGTTGGTAGGAAAGTAATATAGTATAATGATGAAACTCCTTCGCTCCATTAAAAATCCCATTGCGACTTGCCAATTTACAAACTGAGTGCAAATTAGCCTCGCGAAACCTGAGTATCAGTCCACCTCAACAATCAGACAAATACTTCTATATCTTAGTCATCGTGAGCATTCAAACAATGACCCTCGATATAATAATGGAAAGCTCGAGCAAATGTTACTCCTTATCCTCGAGACAAGTCTTGAAGAACTAGGAGTTCGGAGCTACTTGATATACTGTACATATTGCTCCAATAGAGCATAGCTCACACAGGCAACAAGGTCATTGAGCAAAAGGGAGCTAAGACTCTCCACTCCCATTATATCACTCTTATCGCCATAAAAGTGAGTATATCATAATTTACCACTCTCTCTATACATTTTAGGCAAAACAATATTGATCTCAAGCTAGACGGTTTTGCGTGGCACAACCCTCTCCCACTCACCGGGATTCACAACACTCCTATTTGGCTAATTCATGTTCAGATATCCAACAATTTCACACTCTAATTACCCGACAGATTGGGCACCCAGTTATATGACTGTTTGGGCGTCATAGCAATACAATAAAATTTATGCTCCCTCAAAGAGTCATACTTTCTATTTTGGAATGTTTCAATAC
>JAOWBW010003572.1:0-25214 GCA_026119855.1 Campanula takesimana | reverse complement strand
AGTAGATATGTTGAAAAAAGTATAATGAGTAAGAAAAATATTCTGAGTTTGATAAGAGGGTAGGATTTGCAAGTGGAGTCTATTATTTAAGTATGTTTTTTTTAGCAATATTATTTAAATATGTTAATATGATAAGTGAAGTAGAGTAAATAAGAAAATAAAAAATAAATATTTCACTATAGTAGAGAACTTACCAATAAAAACACTAGCAGAAAAACTGATGCGAGGTGTTAATGAAGAGTTGGTTTTGGGAGAAACTACTAGTTCTCCATAAGTTATAAAAAGTCTATTTTTTAACCCTTTAAACCATAAGCCTTAAACCCTAAAGGGCCTAAACCTAGACCTTAAACCCTAAACCTTAAACTTTAACCATATAAAAACAGGACTTTTTATAAGTTATGGAGAAACTAGTTTCCCCCAAAATTTCTCGTTAATGAATGGAGGGCGTACATGATTAGGAAATCTGATCTCTTGTACATGCTTTCTCTTTGGGCTACTTTTTTTTTTATTATTTTTTTGACAAGCTAGTTAGATTTCATTTGTTGGTCCCAGAGGGCAGCAAGGGTATAGAACCGCTAGAGGGGGGTGAATAGCGGTCCAAAACTTTTCCAAAATACCCTTAAAATCAACCGAGTACTTATCAGTTTGGCCAACTGCGGTTCAAAGCACAAGAACCGAACTGATAAAATGCACAGCGGAGTTTGCGGTTTGGCCAAATAGGATAGTTAAAGAGTTTGGTCGGTTTGACTCAGGTTGAAAAAACACTATGATGCAACTGAATAGTTAAACTTAAAGTTCAAAGGAAAACACAATTCATCTTTCAAGTCATTTCGTATATGGAGACAAGTTAAAGACCACAAACAAGAAAGATAAATAACAAGACAGAAAATAAAGATCAAACACACAAATTGAAGAGGTTCGTTCTTAAATGAACTATGTCCTCTACCTAGATGGTTAGTCTAGGATTTTCTAATAGCAATGAGACTTGTATTAATTTAGAGGAGGTTTTACAAGATGAATCTAAACTCTAAACAATAAGTCTAACCTAAGCTATAATAACAACCGGTGTTTTCGAAGTATATAATCTATGTGATCATATAAATCGGATGTGTGTGTGTGGAAAGAAATCAAATGCTCTAAGTATCTAAATGATGGTTGAGCATGTTGGTGTTGGTGCCCTAGGCACGTTTGTTAAACGTTGTATAAGTTATCATTTTATTCATAATGATAAAGAGATAATAAGATTATTATTGTTGCTCATGTTTGCTTATAATAATCTTCGTCCCTAGAGCTTAAATATTTCACTATAGTAGAGAATGGTACAAACATAATGGATTGGATCCTGAGCCTAAGAATCGTTCTAAGGCAAGAAGATGTGTTGTACATTCTTGATGGGCCTATTCCTAAAATAACCCAATGCCAGAAATAGACAATCACAAGAATCATGAGTATGATTCTAGGAATGTGAGTTGTCTTATGCTCGTAACTATGAACTCAAAGCTCCAACAAAGTTTGGAACTTGTGGAAGACTATTAGATAGGCGTGGAGTTGAGTTACATGTCTCAAAGAGCAATCTGAGCAAGGGAGGTATAAAACCATTATTGCATTCACTTTTTGCAAAAGGAGTAAAGGGCAATATGTGGAACCCACATGCTTAAGATAAAAGCTACGTAGAGCATCTTGAGAAACTTGGTTGTCCAATTGGATTGGAGCAAGCCACGGATCTCACTCTTGATTCATTGTCCAAAAGTTATAACCACTTCATGATGAACTATAACATGCTTGGAATGAATAAGAATCTCACCGAGTTGCATGATATGCTGAAAACTGCGGAGATAAAGATAATGGAGAAAGGTTCTCCAATGCTCATGGTTCATTATGGAAAGGAGGTCAAATGCCAAAGGAAAGGTAAGACAAACTTGTCAAACCTAAAGGAAATAATTATGGTTAAAATAATAACTCTAATTGATGCTGTTAGGATTCATTGTTAGTACACCCACCTTAATTTGATTGATCCATGCCACGTGTCTTTTTATGGACTTTAGGACCGCATGTAATGAAGTTCTACTTCAATTTTTAGATAAGTCCATTTCTAGATTTTTGATTGTCTAGGCTGAGTATAGTTCGGTTGTATCATTAGCGGTTTAGTGCTTCAAGCCGTCATCTTGAGACCGCCAGCATGGAGCCCTTCAGTTTTCATCAAACTACAGTTTGCATGTTTGATGAAACCGCCCATCAAGATCATTCTTCAAACCGCCCCTATGCTTGGTGAAACCGCAAAGCAGTTATTGAAGAATTAAAGATATGTCATTTATTCCTTAGACAAACATTCCCTTTTTAACCGTAAAAGGATGTTGTTATGTCATGTCAAAATAACTCTAAGTTAACTTGGAGTTTCTGCAAGAATGTCGGTTTGTCTATCAGTTTGAATTGTTTACCGTTAGTCCTTTCTGCAACAAAGGACAAATGTCAGGTAGTGGTGCAACAACTACCTAGGACTACAAGACAAAACCAAGGACGAAAATGACAGCTCAACCAATGGGATTTCGACAGCACTGTACCCTTCAAATTTGATTCAAATCTTTACCCAACGGTCACAAGGGTGCTCTGCCTATAAATAGCCTCCATTATTCAACAATGAAGGTTGCTGATCTTCAAGAGATTTATTCCCAAGTGTTCAAGTTTGCTTTGAAGATTCAAGCCCAGATATTCATATCTTCAAACCATCTCCATAGCAAACCCAGTTTTCTTCATCAAAGCTTCAAGCCTAACAACCTTTCATATTCAGCCTTTACACCAAAAGACTTTCATTTGCTCAACCATCATTTAGATACTTAGAGCATTTGATTTCTTTTCACACACACACCCGATTTATATGATCACATAGATTATATACTTCAAAAACACCGGTTGTTATTATAGCTTAGGTTAGACTTATTGTTTAGAGTTTAGATTCATCTTGTAAAACCTCCTCTAAATTAATACAAGTCTAGTAGCTATTAGAAAATCCTAGACTAACCATCTAGGTAGAGGACGTAGTTCATTTAAGAACGAACCTCTTCAATTTGTGTGTTTGATCTTTATTTTCTGTCTTGATATTTATCTTTCTTGTTTGTGGTCTTTAACTTGTCTCCTTATACGAAATGATTTGAAAGATGAATTGTGTTTTCTTTTGAACTTTAAGTTTAACTATTCAGTTGCATCATAGTGTTTTCTCAACCTGAGTCAAACCTCCCAACTCTTTAACTAACCTATTTGGCCAAACCGCAAACTCCGCTGTGCATTTTATCAGTTCGGTTCTTGTGCTTTGAACCGCAGTTGGCCAAACTGATAAGTACTCGGTTGATTTTAAGGGTATTTTCGAAAAAGTTTTGGACCGCTATTCACCCCCCCCCCACTCTAGCGGTTCTATACCCTTGTTGCCCTCTGGGACCAACAAGTGGTATCAGAGCATATCCACCAAACTTGTTTTTACAAGCTTAACCGCTTGGGTGCTGATCCAATGGCAAACACAAACACCCATATGATGCAAACATCCAATTCGAATCACTTACCGATTCTGGATGAAGATAGTTTTATCTTTTGGAAAGATAGGATGATGAAACACATGATTTCATGTGATCGTAGACTGTGGACCGCGGTTACTGATGGACCATATGTTCCTATGAAAGCTAATCCACGTGCAGGAACCGCAGGAGAAGAAGCTGAAGTTAAGAAGTTAGAAAGTGAATGGACTGATGCAGACCGCATCAATGTGGATTTTGATGGAAGAGCTATGTCCATGCTAGTGTCAGCTATTGACTTAAGGACTCATTCTAAGGTGCTTCACTGCAAAACCGCAAAGGCTACCTGGGATGCTATAGTTCACTTTTTGGAAGGAGATTCAGATACCAAGAAGAACCGCCTCTATCAACAGAGAAGACTCTTTGACTATTTTGTTAAAGATCCTAAGGAATCTCTTAGACAATGCTATGAGAGGTTTATAGATATTGTTAATGTGTGTTTTTCTCTTGGACATGTCTATTCTAATACAGATTTGAACATGAGATTCATGCAAGCTCTTGGTAGCAAATGGCTGATCAAAACTACTAACATTGAAGACAACAAGGACTTGGAAGCTCTTGATCTTCGACACTTGTATGCCATGCTGAAGGTTTTTGAATTCAAGCTTGAAGAGGTCCATGAAACCGAAAGCAGATTTAAGACACTCTCTCTAGCTGCATTCAACAATACCTCATCTCCTGTCTACAATCCAGACCATCATCAAACCGCTCCTTACCTCCACTTGCAAACCGCTCCTCCTGACCAAAATGTTCCTAGATACAATTCTCAAACCGCACCTTCTGAGTATTACCAACAGTCTCACCAATCCTATCCTTAATCACATCAACCATATCCTCAATCTTATCAGCAGTCTCATCAACCCTACACTCCTCCTCAAAGTTCTTATGCTCAGAGTGTAGGATCACAATCCTCAAGTTCTACTCAAGTTGATTTTGATGAAATGGATGATAAAGAATTTGCTTTATATGTGAAGAAATACACCAAGTTCAGGAAAAACAATAGATCTCAATTTCCATCCAAAGGCCCAGCAAAGTTTGTCCCTCCAACCAGATTCAACAAAACTGCAGATCCCAAGACAAGGGATGACTTGGTCTGTTATAACTGCAGACAGCCAGGTCATTTTGCTTCAAGTTGTCCCAAACCGCGTTATGAAGCCGCGCCAGCAAAGAAACCATTCAACAAGAAGTTCGTGAAAAGAAGAGGAATGGTAGCTGACCAAGGAGATCAACCGCTGACATGGATGGGTTCAGACTCAGATGAAAGTGATGATGAAGAAACTGCAAATCTCTGCCCATGGGATTTGAAGAAAGAATTGAAATTGACGAAAGCCTTCCACTGCCAAATCAACAAATGAAGTCAGTTTCACCTAAGACTCCTGAGGCTAGATTAAGCAAAGCTCCTACAACACCAAACTACACTCCTGAGGTTCAAGCAGACCAAAGTCATGATGACCAGGTACTAGAACGTGCTAATATTATATGTCAACAACACACTGTGCTTAAAAAGGCATATAAACTAATGGCTGCGGAACTTGAAGAATCCCAACGTGTATGTAAATCCCACAAGGAGGAAATTGAAAACCTCAAGCTCCAAATTGCTGGGATATCTACTATTGTGGATGAAAACCGCTATCTGAAGGACAAAACCGAGGTACTTCTCACCCAAATCCATGAGCTTACCGTACAAAGGGATGACCTTAAAAAGTGACCGATGTATGGACTAAGTCTGGTGTCACCGTGGAACAAATCCTAAATTCACAAATTCCTACTTCGGATAAAAGTGGATTGGGGTTTAAAACCGATGATGGGTGTAAGTGTCCTTGTCTCTGTGCCGAAGGTGGTGTGAAACCTACTGAACAAACCAAAGAAATTCCTAAGGTTAATCATGCTGGTAAAAAGGGCTCAAAACAAGAAATTAAAAGGCAAAATTATTTCTTTGAGTATCCTAAAAACCAGACTGGGAGAGATTCAAAGTGGAAAGAGAAATCCATAGCGGCTGAGGCAACCAATGAAGTATTGAGTGATGAAACCGCTCCTAGTCGGTTTAAGGAAATCCTATCATTTTCCCTAAAGCCGCACCTAAGAGGAAGGTTGAGCTCAAGAAGGTAATCTTTGTTAAAGCCAAAACCGCTGACCCAGTAAAACATGAGAAACCGAAGGTCAGTAAAGGGTTTGTAAAACCGCAACCAAACCTGGATTTATTCATTGTGCTATTTGTGCTGATTATGGTCATGGTGCTGGTCATTGTCTTTTAAGGTTCACACCCAATGCCAAGGGACGTAAAAATCCTAAGGTCAAACAGGTGTGGGTCCCAAAAAGCTGCTAACCCTAGGACCCAAAAGAATAAGGGGGACCAAAATCTTTAATGTTTATTTTTCAGATCTTATGCTTTATGGCTGGAACCGCAAAGAAGAATAAGGATCTTGGTACTTGGATAGTGGTTGCTCACGACACATGACCGGAGATAATGAACTTCTTTGTGATTTCATCAGTATGAGAGGCCCCCCAGTAGTGTTTGGAAATAACAAGAAAGGAGAAACAATAGGATATGGGGCAATCAAACGTGGAAAAGTGACCATTGAAAATGTGTCACTAGTAGAAGGACTCAAGCACAACCTTCTCTCCATATCTCAGTTTTGTGACAAAGGAATGAACTGCAACTTTACTTCAACTAATTGTTTCATCAAAGATGCAACTTCCGGAGTTACTCTACTGACTGGCAACAGAACAGGTGATGTATATATGATAGATTTGAGTAATGTTGTTTCTATTGCTGACCTCTGTTTTGTAGCAAAAAATGTTAGTGAAAGCAGCTGGTTATGGCATAAGCGGCTCAGCCACTTGAACTTCAAGTATCTAGCAAAACTGCAAAGGGATGGTCTTGTCAAAGGACTACCCAAAGTGGCTGACCATCATGATAAGAAATGTAAAGCATGCCAGCTTGGTAAGCAGCCCAAACAGTCATTTCCAAGCAAAACCGCTTCTTCAACGAACCGCTGCTTACAACTGCTTCACATGGATTTATTTGGACCTGTCTCAACCGCCAGTATAGGAGGAAACCGCTATACCTTGGTGGTTGTTGATGACTTTTCAAGATATACATGGGTGGAAATGATGGCCTCAAAAGATGATACTTATGGCATCGTAACCGCTCTATTTAGACAGCTCCAAACTCAGAAATTGGATGACATTGTTGTTGTGCGTTCAGATAATGGAACCGAATTTACAAACAATAGTGTTGCCCAATATTGTGATGATCATGGAATTGATCATAACTTCTCTGCCGCTGGGGTTCCACAACAGAATGGAGTTGTAGAAAGAAAGAACAGGACTTTGATTGAAGCCGGGAAGACCATGATTGCAGAAGCAAAGCTTCCCAAATACTTCTGGGCCGAAGCTGTCAATACCGCATGTTTCACCCAGAACCGCTCCCTAATCATCAAAGTTCACAACAAGACTCCTTATGAATTGTGGAGAGGCAGATCACCCAACATTGCCTTCTTTAAAATATTTGGATGCAAATGCTACATCTTATACAATGGCAGAGAGCATCGAGGTAAATTTGATGCTAAAGCCGATGAAGGTATTTTTGTTGGTTATTCAAAACACTCTAAAGCTTTTCGTTGTTTTAATAAAACTTCATTAAAAATTGTAGAGTCAGTCCATGTTACATTTGATGAACATGATCTTCTTGAGCCACATATGGTTCCAAATGTTGCTGATGATTTTAGTGGTTTTAAGACAGGTACATCTTACCCTAATCATGCAACCGCAAAAGACCAACCTACTCAAACCGCTCCATCAGGTTCTCCAGCCGCTCCAAACCAAACCGAAGGTGTTGCTGTAGAACCTCACTCTTCTGATCCCATTCAAACCATTGATCCAGTTCCAAACATCACCTTCAATGAAGATTTCAATGATTATCAAGAAGAGCCTCCTCTAGAAAATCTTCAAGAAATAGTGGTTCATGAAGACCTCCCTCCAGAAATCAATGAGCATAGAGACCATCCAACAACCAATGTTATAGGTCCTATCAGTTCTGGTGTTCAAACAAGAGGAAGCTTAACTCATAGAGATAACCACAGTTTGTTCTCAACCGCACTGTTATCTCAGATGGAACCGAAGAAGGTAGATGAAGCTCTAAGTGATCCAAGTTGGGTAGCTGCAATGCAAGAAGAGCTTAATCAGTTTGGCAGAGTTTGGACTCTAGTTCCAAGGCCCAGAGATCACACTGTAATTGGAACAAAATGGGTATACAGAAATAAGATGGATGAAAATGGTACTATAACAAGAAACAAAGCAAGGTTGGTTGCTCAAGGTTATAGGCAAGAAGAAGGAATTGATTATGATGAAACCTTTGCCCCTGTAGCCAGACTTGAAGCCATTAGATTGTTCCTGGCCTATGCCTCCTTCAAGAAATTCAAGTTATATCAAATGGATGTGAAGAGTGCATTTCTGAATGGTGAACTACAAGAAGAAGTTTATGTAGCTCAACCGCCAGGATTTGAAGACAACAAATATCCTAATCATGTCTTCAAGCTCAAGAAGGCCTTGTATGGACTCAAACAAGCTCCAAGAGCATGGTATGACACTCTATCTAAATTTCTTATTGAATAAGGCTTCTCTAGAGGTAAAATTGATACAACCCTATTTATTGCTAAACACAAAGGTCATTCATTATTAGTTCAAATATATGTTGATGATATTATTTTCAGTTCTACTAATGAAACTATGTGTGTTAAGTTTGAGAAGCTCATGAAAGGTAAATTTGAGATGAGTATGATGGGAGAGTTGACATTCTTTCTTGGACTCCAAATCAAGCAATGTCATGATGGAATCTTTATCAACCAAGCCAAATATACCAAAGACTTGATCAAGAAATTTGGGCTTGAAACCGCTAAGCCAGTTGATACCCCAATACAAAAGGCCTGCGGTTTGGATTTAGATGAACAAGGTAAGAAAGTGAATCAGACACTCTACCGAAGTATGATTGGCTCTTTTCTTTACTTAACTGCAAGTAGGCCAGATATAATGTTCAGTGTGTGTGTTTGTGCTAGATTTCAAGCTGACCCTAGAGAATCTCATCTTATAGCTGTTAAACATAGTATTAGATATTTATGTGGCTCTGTTAACCTTGGACTTTGGTACTCCAAAGAATCTTCATTTGATTTGTTAGGTTATTCAGATGCTGACTTTGCAGCATGTAAGATTGATAGAAAGAGCACTAGTGGTACATGTCAGTTCCTTGGATCTCGGCTTGTATCATGGTCCAGCAAGAAACAAGCATCGGTTTCAGTCTCAACCGCTGAAGCTGAATATATAGCAGCTGGAAGCTGTTGCTCTCAAATTCTCTGGATGAAACAGCAGTTGGAAGACTATGAAGTATTTGAGAAAAACTGCCCTATCTACTGTGATAGTACCGCAGCAATATCAATCTCCAACAATCCAGTACAACATTCAAAAACCAAGCACATTGACATAAGATATCATTTCCTCAAAGATCATGTTGAAAAGAAGAACATTTTTCTAGCAAAGGTGGGAACCGATGATCAAATTGCAGATATTCTCACCAAACCGCTTGAAAATTCTAGATTCTTTCATTTACGAGGAGAAATGGGTATGCTGGAACTTACTTAATATAATTCATGCCTATTTATTTTTTGTTCTAATGATTTTTGTTAAGTATTTTGGCTCTATTAAGAAAATGCAAATAGCTTGCGGTTCAATCGACGAAACTGCAACATTAATGGTTCGGCTAAAGATTCCACTCAAATCGAAGAGTCAAGAAGAACAACTTCAGTTTGATCCAAACCGAATTGTCAAAGCAAGGACTCGGTTTTCTCCACTAAAACCGAAGATAGATCTGAGAGATATCGGTTTCATCAAAACCGAGAATGAGGAAAAGGTAAGTCGGTTTACTCAAACTGCTCAGGTATGATATTGCATTTTAGTCCCTACTTTATGTCACTTCATTCCTTAAGGATCTTTATGCAATTATCTTTGCCGCATTAAATGCAAATTGACAGGTACACTGACGGTTGAGTTTCCTTTAGCCGTCATGCCCGCTCCACTACCCGAGGTGGTGAATTGAGTATAAAAGACAAACTAAATTTTAATTTAACTTTTTACCTTCTTACTCTTTTTAGCAGAAACCCTTTCTCTCTCCTCTGCACGCACTCTCCACTCTCTGTTCTCACTCAAAATTTTCTTACTTAAACAAAAAAAAATTTAATGGCACAAAAGAAATCAATCGATCTTGTTTCTACTTCTACATCTTCCAAACCTTCGAAGCCTGATATGGTATGAATTTCTGAACCCTAACTCAGTTTATTTCTTTTGTCCGCCATTGTTGAAGCTTAAAAGCTTGTTCATCTTCCTTTGATCATTTTATGCTTTTTCTTCTAATTTTTGGTTGGCCTGAACTCGCATTGTCATAAATATACTGTTTGATTACTTTATGTTGTGATTTGTGTTCAATTCTTGGGCAAAACGATTTTTGGGTTATTTGGTGTTCTTGCGCATATTTGCAGATTCTGGGTTCTAGTGTTGTTATTTGCCTTAACTTATTTAGAACTTTGTTAGAATCTGCCCTTTGTGATCATTTTGGTATAATTCTTTCACATTTTGGTTAAGACTTTGTTTTGCATATTCATACTCTGTTCTTCGTGTTTTTCGTGCATTCAAACTCTTTTTCAAAAAATTTCCTCTTTGATCCGTTTTATCTTTACTGTTCACTCATTTTTTGTTTTACATTTTTACCCTTACTCTCCTTGAACCGCATGTTTTCATTGTTAGGATTCCTTGTTATAGTTTGTAAGACTTAATCAAACCGCGGTTTGCTTATGGATTCAAACTATCACTCTTTAAGCTATTTCTGACTTAGAATATTTTTTCAGGATCCTTCAAACTTTGTACCCGGCTCTAGGATACTAGAAGAGAAAGTTAAACAAGATGCAGTTGGAAGGAAGCTCCTCAAACTGCTGAGTGATGCGAAGCTGCTCCCTCGGTTCCTTATGGATGAACCGCAGTTTGTTACAATCATCTGCGCTGAATTCTTTGAAAATGGGATTGCTACTAATGCAGCTTTGTTAGATGTAAGGGGAGAACAAATCAGAGACCTAGAAACAGGTCAGGTGAAGTATGAGGATTCTATCAAGTCCACCGTCTGTGGCAAAGAAGTGATCTTAACCGCTTCCAAAATTGCAGTTCTAGCAGGACTTGAGAATTCTGGTGTTTTGGGAATTAAACCGGGGGTTCTGAGCAATACAACTATGGAGTTAATTAGAGTTAATTCTTTCTCCACCAAGAATTCCTCCAAAAAGGACTTTGGAGAAGTAATGGCTCATCTATGTGAATTAGTTGATTCTGGAGTCATGTGCAAAAATGGGAACCACAATAACTTTACAAGTGAACAGTATGCTTACTGCGTGGCAATTCTTAAAGGGAAGAAACTGCACTGGACCCAAAGTCGTGATAAAGGAGATCATCAATGCCCTAAACCGCCTCCATGCCGCTAAAGCCGCTGGGAAGTCTAAGATCAGGACCCACTGCAGGCTTCTGACCAAGTTCTTGCATCAAGATGTGGATATCTTCAAATTCAGTTCAGATAACAAAGACTATTGGTTGGATCCAATTGAGAAATCTATTTTTGGATTATCAAAGCTTGATGCCTTCAGAACCGCATTTGGATGGCGGTATGCACAGGCAGTTTGGAATGAGGACCCTCTTCCTGAAGCCGAACGTGGACCATTTCCTGAGGCTCGGCTCAACAAGTCTGGGAAACCGTATGCTGGTGCCATTGCTGATCAGGTCCATGCTACGATGTTAAGAAATGAAGGTCAGACGGCTACTTTGAACAGATTAGGTTTAAGCCATCTTGCCCAGACCGCGGTACAGGCTGAGGGGGAGTCTGCGGTTGAGGGGGAGCCTGCAGTTCGGTCTAAACCTGCGGCTCGTCCCAAGGAAACCGCTGCTACAAGGAAGAGAAAGGGAACCGCTCAAATCCCTTCAATTATTACTAAGGCAGACCTAGCCAAACCTCCCTCTAAACCCTCATCCAAACCGCTCTCTAAACCTTCATCTTCATTCCCTCCAATTAAACTTTCCCCTACCTTTTCAAAACCTCCAATTCCCAAACCTCAAATTAAACCCATTTCTCCATTACATCAGAATGTGGAGAAATCCCTTAACTTTGCTATGGATGCCTCCTCTCTCCTCTCCTCCTAAACCTTCAACCTCTAAACCGCCCTCTGTTCAATTCTCTGAAGAACAGTTGGCTGAGATCTATAAAGCCTTTCCCAACCTTAAACCTTCAACTCAAACCGAGCCTGAGCAGACTGAAGTGTCTGAGGCTGCAGTTCAGATTGATCAAACCGAGGTGTTTGAGACTGAAATTTTGCCTGAACAGACTGATGTGTCTGAGGCACTACTTGAACCTGAGCAAGATGTTGCAATTCTTGAGGTTCAACCACTAAAGAAGAAAAGAAAGTTGGTGAAGAAAAGTGATTTTGTGGAACATTGGCAGTCAAGGCCACCAGGAGCAGTAGACTTCAGTGAGGCTGATTACAAAAGAGATGACTCACCTCTTGAAGGTGCTTTTGCAAAAGAATTAAGAGAAAGAGCTGAGATGATAAAGGCAGGTATTGACCCAATGATGGTTGAAGTCTCCTCTCCTTCAATTCAGAGAAAACTGGACTTTAACTCTCCTGATCACACTCCCTCTCCAGTTCAATCATCTCCGGCTCAACCAGGTTCCAGTACTTCATCTCCAGATCTTCCTTATGCTTCAACGACGGTTTTGCCATCTCCAGTTAAACCATCTACGTCGGTCCAACCGATGGCTCTGTCTTCAGTTTCACCATCTGCTCCGCCATCGGTTTCAATCATTAAACCGAAGACTAGGAAAAGGAAGAGTGCTGCTGAACTAGCTTCCTACTTGAAGCGGTTCAAATCAGAGACTTCAAGGGATAGAAGGGCTGGGGCTCGTGCTCGTGCCGCTGCTAAAGCCGAAGAAAGGTTTCTCAAGTCAGGCCGCCCCAACCCTTATGCAATTTTTCCCAAAGATGATATGGAAGCTGTTGTGGACCAAATCATTCTAGCCGCTGCAGAACAGCTTTTGGCTGAAATAGCCTATCAGGTTATGAATGATCCACTCTTGCCTCCCAATTCTTTCTGTTCTTTAATTGTCTTTGCATTCCCAATCTCTATAGATTATTCATTGTGCCTTCTCCTTCCATCTTTCTCTATGATAACTATATGAGATATGATGTTCCTCCCCCTCCTCAAACCGAAGTTATTCCTTACTATTTTTCCCTTCCTTTTGACCCCATAGAATTTGAAACCGCCATTAGGATGTCTATGGGTGAAACCTTAAAAGATGCACATACTCTCCTGAAAGGCAAATCTAAATTGCATTCTTCTCCTTCCCATTAAACCGATGATACCATCTCTCTTTCTTCCGATGATGAGTCTGTGCCAGACTACATTCCTTCTGATGAACCTCCTCTTTCATTTTCTTCCTATCCGATTTTACCACTTCATGCCTCGACCGCCGATTTGATAGATGCGGTTAGAAACATTCAGTTTCATCAGCAAGCCGCCACTTCTCATTTTGACACTCATCTCCTCTCTATTCAGTCTGATCTTGATGCCATTAAGGGGGAGATAGTAAATGAGAGATTTGATGATAGATCAAGACAACAACAATTAGATGAGAGATTGAACTTCATTTTGGAAAATCAACTGGCTCTTCAAGATCTTGTCAGAACCAACAATGATCTTTGCAACTTAAAGTTTCAAGCCGTTGATGCAACACTTTAATCTGTTGTTGAGAAACTTGACATTTTGGCCCAGCATGCGTTTGATTCTTCTGAGCTTATCCTGCATAGAACCGGGAAACTTGTCAAGCAAGCCACTGCAATTGAATTAAAGATTGATGAACCGACTGAAGTTCGGCTTCGTGCAGCTGACTTTGTTTTTGAAGCCGCCCGTGGCTCCAGTTCTAGGAATGATGATCAAACCGCCCCTGCTGTTAATGCTCAAGCCGCAGAAGAACAAGCTGCTCCAGACGCTCAAACCGATCAGAACCAAACCGCAGATGATGCTGCTGCTGCAAGGGGTTCTGTTGCAGATGAAGTAGACTAGATTTCATTTCTTAGTCTTTCTTTTTATGTCTCTTGTAATTCATACATTGTAAGTTACTATCCTTTATGATTGAATTATAATGAGAATGACTGCATAGCATTCAGTTTCCAAAACTTTGTTTATTCAAACTGCTTGTTTGTGAAACAATGCTTGCATTTCTTAAAACCTCATGCACTACATTCATCATGAAAATACTTTTAAGTGCATTGTGTTTTAAACATTCAGTTTAAACATGCATTTCTGATTCTCAAAATCATATCATTCTATATGCATCTGAATGTATTTCTTTTCTATCTTTTCTTCATTTCCTTTGTTTTTGATAGATTAGAAATCTATGATCTAGCATAGTGTGTGCATTGACTTGGGACATGCAATTTCATGAAATTTATTTCGGACATGTTCTTACCAAGTATAATGTTTTGCTATTATCATAGTGTGGTAATGGCATCAATCAAATAGGGGGAGATTGTTAGGATTCATTGTTAGTGCACCCACCTTAATTTGATTGATCCATGCCATGTGTCTTTTTATGGACTTTGGGACCGCATGTAATGAAGTTCTACTTCAATTTTTAGATAAGTCCATTTCTAGATTTTTGATTGTCTAGGCTGAGTATAGTTCGGTTGTATCATTAGCGGTTTAGTGCTTCAAGCCGTCATCTTGAGACCGCCAGCATGGAGCCCTTCAGTTTTCATCAAACTACAGTTTGCATGTTTGATGAAACCGCCCATCAAGATCATTCTTCAAACCACCCCTATGCTTGGTGAAACCGCAAAGCAGTTATTGAAGAATTAAAGATATGTCATTTATTCCTTAGACAAACATTCCCTTTTTAACCGTAAAAGGATGTTGTTATGTCATGTCAAAATAACTCTAAGTTAACTTGGAGTTTCTGCAAGGAATGTCGGTTTGTCTATCAGTTTGAATTGTTTACCATTAGTCCTTTCTGCATGAATGACAAATGTCAGGTAGTGGTGCAACAACTACCTAGGACTACAAGACAAAACCAAGGACGAAAATGACAGCTCAACCAATGGGATTTCGACAGCACTGTACCCTTCAAATTTGATTCAAATCTTTACCCAACGGTCACAAGGGTGCTCTGCCTATAAATAGCCTCCATTATTCAACAATGAAGGTTGCTGAGCTTCAAGAGATTTATTCCCAAGTGTTCAAGTTTGCTTTGAAGATTCAAACCCAGATATTCATATCTTCAAACCATCTCCATAGCAAACCCAGTTTTCTTCATCAAAGCTTCAAGCCTAACAACCTTTCATATTCAGCCTTTACACCAAAAGACTTTCATTTGCTCAACCATCATTTAGATACTTAGAGCATTTGATTTCTTTTCACACACACACCCGATTTATATGATCACATAGATTATATACTTCGAAAACACCGGTTGTTATTATAGCTTAGGTTAGACTTATTGTTTAGAGTTTAGATTCATCTTGTAAAACCTCCTCTAAATTAATACAAGTCTAGTAGCTATTAGAAAATCCTAGACTAACCATCTAGGTAGAGGACGTAGTTCATTTAAGAACGAACCTCTTCAATTTGTGTGTTTGATCTTTATTTTCTGTCTTGATATTTATCTTTCTTGTTTGTGGTCTTTAACTTGTCTCCTTATACGAAATGATTTGAAAGATGAATTGTGTTTTCCTTTGAACTTTAAGTTTAACTATTCAGTTGCATCACAGTGTTTTCTCAACCTGAGTCAAACCTCCCAACTCTTTAACTAACCTATTTGGCCAAACCGCAAACTCCGCTGTGCATTTTATCAGTTCGGTTCTTGTGCTTTGAACCGCAGTTGGCCAAACTGATAAGTACTCGGTTGATTTAAAGGTATTTTCGAAAAAGTTTTGGACTGCTATTCACCCCCCCCCCTCTAGCGGTTCTATACCCTTGTTGCCCTCTGGGACCAACAGATGCAATTTGGTAAAATGGCAATTTGATTGGCCATTTAGAATTGTAGTCAAAATTCTGGATGATCAATAAAAGAAATGGTAGTGGGACTCCCGCTTGGAAATATTTATGTTATAAATTAATCTTTCTAAATTTAATTATTGGATATTGGATATCGCAATAATTAGTAAATTGAAAGACTGCTTATAGTAAAGTTTGATCTATGAATGGTAATGATGCAATGGTTGCAACATTGTTCGTGGAACACTTGTAAAGTGACTTTACTTATGAAGCAGAAATTATTATTTTGTTATAAGATAATGAAGGATATTTATTTCTTATTTGGAATAAGAAAAGTGTTTTATTTATTATGATTTACTTAATTGTGTTATCATATAAATAAATCTTATATCCTAAATCATGAAGAACGAAATAATAACTGAGGTTATGACATAAATAATCAAATTCTTTATGCATTATTGTTTTGATCAAATAAATGAGAAATGCATATCTAAAATTCCATGGAACGGAGTTTTAATTCATATGATTTGGAATCACATGATTTATGCAAATCTTATTTACTTGGACCAAGACATCTTTTACTATGAATAGTAAAAGGCCAATATCTTACTTGACCTAATACATGTCAATGTATATGGTGCATTAAGTAGCAATGCTAAAAGAGAATTTTGGTTGGACTTGGTAAAATTATTCAATGATTCTGATTCGATCAAGATGATGAACAATTAAACCGAGAATTTGACAGTCATCGTCAAAATTGTGAAATAGTTTCACAATTAACTTCACTAAGAACACAATTCTAAATGATGTGTCTACTTGGAAGTACAAGAACCTTATTGGATATGGTTCATTAGATGATAAAGTCAAAATTGATCTTCCATTATTAATTTTGGGGTTATGTATTACAAACCGCTATAACTACACTAATTTGAGTTCCATCAAAAGAGGTTAAATGGTGAAAGAAAACTCGGTTTGTCTTTCATTAAGATTTAAGATGGTGAGACCTTTTGGAAAGGAGTTGTCTGGGACACACTCACATTTAAATCTAATAAATATATTTTCATGGGAGATCCTAAGGAAACTTGAGGATAAAATTTTACTCATAAGAAACAAATGGTTTGTTGCTTATGATGATACTTTTCTGGATAAAAGGTTTATCTCTAAAAGAATCAGTGGGAGTAAAATATATCTCGAATGGTTCGAGACCTAGAAAATATAATTTAACCTATGGAAGTTGAACAAGTTTTCACAAGGGGTTGTGAAAATCCGTTCAAGATATACAAGTACTTGCACTCATGATAAAATACAATCTATTAGAAGAAATAATAGATATTTCGAAATAGAAAGTATTGAGGTAAAGTTCATTTAGAATGAAGTATTTACCACCTATCAAAGATGCAATATCAACTCCACATTTAGATTAATGGCTTAGAGTCATAAAATCTAAAAGGCAATTCATGTGTAATAATCAAGTTTGAAACTTGATCATTCTAACCTAAGGTGTAAAAACCAAAGGAGATGAATGACTTTTCTTAGAGAAAAACTTACATGGGTAGCAAGAAACTTATTAGAATTTTCATAGTCACATGTTCATATTTGGAATATGAAATTTGACAAAATGATGTCAAAAACAAGCGTTCCTCAAGGGGAACTCACTTAAGGATGTATTGGATACAACCTAAAGGTTTTGATAGTCAAAGAAAATTCTAATAAAGTATGTAAGCTGCGGAAATCCATTGGATGGATTGAAGCAAGCTTTTGGGAGTTGGAATCTCCGTTTTGATGAATCAAAGAATTTTGCTTTATCAAGAACGAAGATGAACCTTGTATACACAAGAATATTAGTGGGAGCATAGTGCAATTCCTTATCTAATATGTGGATGACATATTGCTCATTGGAAACGACATTCCTACACTTTAATCTGTAAAGATTTGGTTAAGAAAGTGTTTCGCAATGAAGAATATGGATGAAGCCACATAAGTCATTGGCATTAAGATCTATGGAGATAGATCAAGGAAGCTAAATGGTTTTAAAGCCAATGTACACATATTGACAAAGTTATAAGAAGATTCCGCAAGGACAATTCTAATAGAGGACATTTGTCAATGTTACATGGAGTTTCTCTAAGCAAGACTCAAATGTCCTAAAGACAAAAGATGAGCATGAGAAAATGAATGAGATGCCATTTTCTTCGGTAATTGGATCCATGATGCATGATAAGTACTAAACGGATATATCTAATGCTTGGAGCATGACGAGTAGATATCAATCCGACACCGGTGAGACTCACTGGATGGCTATGAGAGCGATTCTAAAGTACTTTAGAAGAACTAAAGATTCGTTTATGATCTTTGAAGGTATGGAAGATGATCTCGGATGCATGCTTCCAAACCAAGAAAGATGATAATAGATCGCAATAAGTTTTTGTGCATATGTCAAATAGTGGAACTGTAAGTTGGAATGGTTCCAAGCAGAGTACAGTCACTAATTCTATAACTAAATCTAAGTATATTGCCGCATTGGATGCTGCAAAGGAAGTGGTTTGGATTAAGAAGTTCATTGTTGAACTTGAGAGGTTCCTAGCATTGCTAATCTAATAGACTTTATTAGTAATAATAGTGGTGCTATTGATCAAGCAAAGGAACCAAGAGCACATCCTAAATCCAAACACATACTTAGGCGTTTTCTTATCGTTCGAGAAATCGTTGATAAGGGAGACGTAAATATATACAAAGTACCAAGTAATGATAACGTTGCAGACACGCTAACAAAGGAACTTCCACAAGCTAAACATGATGGTCATGTTAGGTCCATGGGTATTGGATACCTAGAGATTGGGCCTAGGGCAAGTGGGAGATTGTTGGTGTTGGTTCCCTAGGCACATTTGTTAATGTTGTATGAGTTATCATTTTATTCATAATGATAAAGAGATAATAAGATTATTATTGTTGCTCATGTTTGCTTATAATAATCTTCGTCCCTAGAGCTTGTTAAGCACTAGTATAAAGTCTAAATGATCATGGGATGATCATGTTAGATTTATGGGTACTTGTTTGGAACAAGGTACTGGACATGACCCGCGGTATGAGATTTATGTCATGGTCAATGTCATATATAAATCTCATATTAGTTATGTCATTTGAATCCTTAGACATGAAGTTATTATAGTCTTCCACTTGATGAAGATTATGTTTGACATATTCAAACGCTGCCTTAACACGGTAGTTATAAAGGGTATGATTGGAATAATCGGATTCACGTATGGGAGAATAATAAGCTAATTGGATTTGTCCTTCTTCGGAAAGATGTCAAGCTTGGGCCCCTCGAAGGAATGATGTTGGTGAAATGTTTGGCCAAACTCAAATGGATTGATTGGATCAATGTCATTTGGATTATCAACATATTCGGAATCGAGAAAGTATTGAACAATACAAGTTGACTTATTGACCATGACTTGTGTTCAATGACATCGTGGACAAAGGGATTGTGACATATTCTAAAGGAATGCGAACTTGTATCTAGTTATACTATTTGGGTAGGTATGACGGTTTGCTAGAACCTAATCATATCTTATGGTTTCATGTTTGAACCCATTGCCAACTTAGTATAATCCTAGAGGGTCACACACAATAGAACGAATCTTAAATAAGGACTATATCGGAATATTGAGTCGAAGGACTTTGGAGGAATTGGAAATTAGGGAAATCTGGGGCAGGTGTGCGACCGCACAAAAGGGTTTGGGAGGCCGCACAGATTGGCTCAAAAAGTACCAGAACCTTTCAGATAGATGTGCGACCGCATAAGTGGTTTTGGGCGGCCGCACACCATGTCGGGACTGGTTTCCTGATTTGATTTGGAAAAGAATTTTGGACGGGTTTAGACACAAGTTTCCTATGTGGAATATGTCTAACTTGTATATAAACAGAAAAATTCGGCCATAATCAAAGCTAATGCTTTTGTGTCAAATCAAAGAGTTTGAGAGAGAGTTTTATTTTGTTCTAAGACATCCTAGATTGAAGAACAAAATAATACACAAATAATATTTCATATAGTTCATATTAATTGTGAAAACGTGTTTCACAATTTTGGTCTAGCAACCAAGATCAAGTGTTCTTGATATTCGTTCGTGGTGTGGATACCACTAGAGGGTGAAACTTATCATCTTTAAAGTTTGTAATTCTTGCTATGACCGTGGTCAAGTTTTCAAGTCTCTATCGAATTCAAGGTTGCAAAATCAAAGGTATCAAGGGTTAGTATTCTAGTATTCATTATGTTGTATTTGACTTAATCATATGAATGGATCTATGGGCTTTGGGTTTCATAAAAATTTAAATGCTTAATTCTGCTGCGCATGTTACTACGAAACCCAATAGAGCAAATGGAAATCTTTCGGTGTAAAGACTGAGTATGAAAGGTTGTTAGGCTTGAAGCTTTCATGAAGAAATTTGGGTTTGCTAAGGAGATGGTTTGAAGATATGAATATCTGGGTTTGAATCTTCAAAGCAAACTTGAACACTTTGGAATAAATCTTTTGAAGCTCAGCAACCTTCATTGTTGAGGAATGAAGGCTATTTATAGGCAATGCACCCTTGTGACCGTTGGGTAAAGATTTGATTCAAATCTCCGGGTACAATTTGTTGTCGAAATCCATTGGATGAGCTGTCATTTTCGTCCTTTGTTTTGTCTTGTAGTCCTAGGTAGTTGTAGCACCACTACCTGACATCCGTCCTTTGTTGCAGAAAGGACTAACGGTAAACAATTCAAATTGCTTGGACAAGACCGACATTCCTTGCAGTAACTCCAAGTTAACTTAGAGTTGTTTTGACATGACATAATATCATTCCTTTACGGTTGAAGAGGGAATGTTTGTCTAAGGAATAAATGACATCTCTTTAATTCTTCAATAACTGCACTGCGGTTTCCACCAGGCATAGGAGCGGTTTGAAGGATGAACTTGATGTGCGGTTTCATCAAAGCCACATACTGCAGTTTGATGAGGGACTTAGGGTTCCATGCTGGCGGCTCAAAGATGACGGCTTGAGACTCCAAACCGCGAGGAGTAAAACCGAACTATACTCAGCCTAGACAAACAAAAATCTAGAAATTGACTTATCTAAAAATTGAAGTAAAACTTCATTACATGCGGTCCTAAAGTCCATAAAGAGACACGTGGCATGGATCAATCAAATTAAGGTGGGTGTACTAACAATGAATCCTAACATCATTCATTCAACGCAATTGTCATCGTGTTACAATCTCTCATAGACGTCCCGCACCATCTGGTAGTCCTCTTGTCATAAACTTCTCGCGCCATCTGAATGACCAGAGGGAGTCGAACCTGCGACCTCCACCTAAATATGGAAGTCTTACCCACACACCCGGATACCATTGGACCAAGAGGCCATTTGTTCTTTTGGCTACTTAATACTTGAAAACAAACAAACATAGTTTGTCCTTTTCCATCTCTTCTTTCCTTATTACTCCTTTCATTTCAAAATGATAATCCATTTTTTGTTTTGTTTATCCCGAAAAGTTAGTAACATTTTCAAAATTAAAACTTCGAAATCTCAATATTTTAAAACTTATAATGCAACTTTAAAATGTTGAAAGAGTCAAATGGAACCATCAATTTAGAACGAAGAACTCCCTCCGTCTCAATATATGATCTTTCCAGTTGTTGTTGTTACTACGAATGATCTTTGAATAATAATTATAAGTTGATTTAGATATATTAATAAAAATTTAAAGCTTGCAATTGATACACCATAATTAATACTATCAATAACAAATTTTAATTTTTTGTTAAAAAAACTAAATCAATTTAAAATTATTGCTCAAAGTTCGTTTGTAATAACGACAAAAAAATAATAATGAAAATATCATACGGTGGGAGCATTTGTTTAGGGTTTCTGAAATGTGCTTAGAGCATGTAGAGGTATATACTCCTTGGATATACTTTGAGAAGCCTTGTAGCCATCAATCTGAAATCTCAAATTTTAAATAAAAAGTGATTTTGCGGGAATTGTGTCTCTTTTATAATTGGAAAGCTTTTATCGACTTAAAAAACCCTATAAAGAAGTAACTAAATAAATTAAAAAAAAAAAAAAAAAAAAACTAATTTTTCCGTCCTAAAATGAGGCTATTATTTCTTACAAAAAAAGTATTTCAAATGAATGGTCATATTTTGAAAAATATTTCGAAAAATACTAAATCATCTATCTAATATCTAAACTTTCTTGAGTTGGTTTTGGGGGAAACTAGTTCCTCCATAAGTTATAAAAAATCATGTTTTTAACCCTTCTTAAACCCTAAAAGGCCTAAACCCTAAACCTTAAAACCTAAACCCTAAACTTTAACCCTATAAAAACAGAACTTTTTATAACTTATGGAGAAACTAGTTTCCCCCAAAATTTTCTCAACTTTCTTAAATATGAGGTGGTCTCCCATGAGAACAAGGGATCCGTCTCATGTATGAGACGGGTCGACGACCCATGGGGCATGACCCACCACGTGGCAGCCTCCCATAGGTCCATTTATTATTTATTTATTTTGGTTTCTTTTGAGTTTTTTATTATTTTTTCGGTTTTTCCGTCGTTTACCAAAAGTAATAGTTACCATAACTAATGTAATGACTGTATACATATAAAGTAACATTGTTCATAAGTAAACGTAACACCTGTTTTACAAAAACAAAAGCTCGTTTTACCAATTTTTTCAAATGTAATACTAACTATAATTACATGTAACCCAAACAATATCTAAATGTAATTATCATTTATACTGAAATGTAATAATGCTTTTGCAAAAATGTAAAATATTGTGTATTTTGATTTAATTTTTTGAAAGAAAGTAACATTTGAAAAGTAACAACTCATATATAATTGTTTGACAAGTAAATGCAACACTTTAATAAAAGAAATTATAACATATTTCTATAGATAACGTAATACTTCTACATGTAACACTAATCAAGTGTTTTTAGCTCTAAAAATGTAAATGGTTGAATTATTAATTTTCTATACATATGTGTTACAATTATGTATAAACATTATTTATATAAGTAACACGTTCGTTACATTTTAGTTGTAATAAGTATTACTTTTGGCAAACGAAGAAAACATAGAAAAAAACACTGTTACTTTTCTGTATATATGTATTACTTTTATGTATACAAAATGTTACTTTATATGTATACAGTCATTACATTAAGTGATAGTAACTATTACTTTTTGACAAACCGAAAAAAAACAAAAAAAATAATAATATAAAAATTTTAAAAAATGGGCCTATGAGAGGCTGCCACGTGACAGGGTCACCCCTGGGTCATGGAGCTGGTTCAATGGGTCGGGTTATGGGTCAAAAATGACCCATCTCATCCATGAGCGGGTCATAGTGTTCTCACATAAGTTTTTGTCCTTAAATATATCTCAAATTAAAATTGACAATCATTTTTAGAAAGAGAATGCATAATAAACTTAGGTGTAAAACGAGTCCAGATCTCATGTGCCACATTGTGTGCAGCTCCATGTGCCACAAGTGATCCAACGGCTTGCAGTCATTATGATTGTCATCATGTTGATATTATTCAAGCATGCACACAATATAGCACAGAAGATGGTCTCGCATAAACGCATTACAGAATTTGTCGACACCGTTAATTAAAATAAAATCATTAAAGTGTGCACGGCACAGCCAATTCGGACAAACCAAGTTACCGACCATTGGTTGTATTATTCCATGTTAGACTTTTCTTATGTCAACAGTCAATAGTACACATAGGCAAGCAAGCATGTGATACAAGTAATATAGAGAGTCAAGATCAATACATCTAAGGATAAGATCACTTATATTACTCCCTCCCTCTCCCTTCTGTCCCGGAATAAATGTTATACTTCCTCTGTCCAAGAAAGATAGTCTCACTTTAACTTTTTATGGTCAATGAACTTTGACCAAGCATTAGTGTCAATCTAATTATCACAGTTAAATTTTAAAAATTGTAATTGATAAATCACTTAATGATTTGTCAATTACAATTTTTAGAATTTCACTAGCGTGATTAGATTGACATCAATGTTTAGTCAAAGTTCATTTATGTTGACCATAAAAAGTCAAAGTGGGACTATCTTTCTAGGACAGAGGGAGTAGTTGACAAATCAATGTTTTTAAGCTGTTGCTGTATGTGATTGTCCCAATCTATTCATATGTGTAGAATGACACCTCCTAGGACATTTCAATGCTTGTGCCTATTAGAATGAGCAGTATACGAAGATCACCAAACTTCATACCCTATTTTTGGTAAGACGACATTTATTTTGGGATAAACGAAAATAGAAAATATGACATTTATTCTGGAACAGAGAGAGTATAAGAATAAGATACTCTTTTTAAAATTAATAGTTCACATTAATTAAGAGTAATGCTAGGGGCACAAAACAAAGTCACAAAATCTTGCTTATAAAATGAGTGGCGATATTTTATTGGTTGCATCGATAATGGACCGCCACTATCTAATAAAAAATACCAATAAAATCATTACACTTAGGATTTTGTGAGCAAGTTTTTATGACTTTTTTGTGCCCCTAATATTATTCTTAATTTAATTTATGATGGATCTCACATTAACCAAATAATCAATAATGATCTGTTCACTAATAGGAGGACGTTATCAATAATAATAGGTCACACGCATAAAAGAGAAAATAAAAGTACGTTCAAATCCAGCTGATGCTAGTTTTAAGCAGTATTCTAAAAGACGCTCGCCTAGGCGCTAGGCGTTCATGAAACGCCTAGGTCTCGCCTAGAATATATATACTATGTCTGAATTTCTCGGCCCCGCCTAGGCCCGTCTAAGCCCGCCTAAGCGCTAGACTCAGCTGTGGCGCCTAGCGACCGCCTAGCTCTTTTTAGAACGTTGGTTTTAAGTACTCATGCAATAATTACAATGATAGATGTAACACTTATATAAATCAATCATCCAACCCATTTAAATTGAACCTTAACACTTCACCAGCAAATAACCTTACCCAAAACTCCTAAAATGAAGACAACAATCTTTCTCTTTCTCTTCCTTTCCTTCCTAGTCATTGCCTCCATTGCCCAACCATCACCGGACCCAGTCCTCGACATAGACGGAAAGCGCTCCGTACCGGAGACAACTACAAAATATTACCCGTCTTCCGAGGGAGAGGAGGAGGAGTCAACGCTAGGTCCATCCGTAACGAAACATGCCCATTTGATGTCATCCAAGAAATGGTGAGCTAGAAAACGGCATTCTGTGACTTTCACCCCGGTCAACCCTAAAAAGGGCGTTATACGCGTGTCCACTGATCTTAACATCAAATTCTCAGATCTTATCACAATATGTATACAATCTCCAGTTTGGAGGCTTGACAACTACAATGGGGAATATGTTGTTAGTACAAATGGGGTGGAAGGGAACCCGGGGCGTGAAACTCTAAGCAACTGGTTTAAGATTGAGAAGTACGAAAGAGATTACAGATGTTTTCTGCCCTACTGTGTGTGATACTTGCAAGCCTGTGTGTGGGGACATTGGTGTTTCCATTGAAGGTGCACTTAGG
>JAOWBW010003571.1:0-25290 GCA_026119855.1 Campanula takesimana | reverse complement strand
TTAGTATAAGTTTAATAGATAATTATATGATGATTATGGTGTATGGGATACCATTAAACTTATGGGTATTTGTTGGAGAACGAATACTGGAACTGACCCGTATGAGATTTATGTCATGGTCACAATGTCATCTTAAGTCTCATATAGTTATATCACTTAATCCCTAGACCTGAGATTATTACAGTTTTCACACATGATGAACATTACGTTTGAACATATTCCAACGTTTACCCTTAAACGGGTTAGCTATAAAGAATGTGATTGACATAATCGGATTCATGTTGGAAAGAGTAATAAGTCAAGATGGAATTTGTCCCTCGTCAAGAGAGATGTCAAGCTTTGGTCACTCGATGAATAGTATTGATGAAATGCATGTCCGTGCTCAAATATGATTTGTATTATCAATATATTCAGAATCGAGAAAGTATTGAACATTGTAAGTTGACCATTGACCATGGCTTTTACGTTCAATGCCATCGTGGACAAAAGGATTATGATATGTTCTATAATGGATTAACGAACTTTGAAAAGTTATATCATTTGGATAAATCATGATGGCCTGCTAAGGTTCGCTCATGATTTATGAGACAAAGTGTGTGTTTGGACTCATTGGCAACTTGATATAATCATATGGGGTCACACACAAGAGAACGAATTGTTAAAAGGGAAAAAAAAATGTCAGACTTTTGGTCTTGGCACGGCCGTGCGCCTTATAGGGCCATTAATAAGCCAGCAAGTTCTGGCGGCTCGTTCGGCCGGACGTGCCAAATACAAAAGCACGACCGTGCCAATAATGGCCGGCTGGGAAGGCAAGTGCGCATGGTTTGGCACGACCGTGCCAGAGTTGTCGGCCAGGAATCTTGCACACTAATTAAGTGACGAGATTTGGTTTCCTAAGTCCTTAAGGGTTAAGGACTTATACCCATATAAATATCTCTTCACCAGCCATTGTATATTGATTGATTCAACTTGTTTGGAGAAACATTATTATTATTAAGATTGAGAATCAAGATCAATAATTCATAAAATCATATAGTCCCTTTTTGATCTAGCAGTCAAGATTAAGAAAGAGTTCTTAATATTCGTCGCGTGTGGATATCCATAGAGGGTGATCCCTTTATCATCTTTATGTCGTGTTCCTGCGTTCGTGATTTGGACAAGCGCGAAGAACCAAGACTTAAGATCAAGAAAAGAATAAACGCATCAAGGGTAGTATTCTTGTATTCATTGTAGATGTATTTGTCATAATCATATGAATGATCTATAGGCTTTGGGTTTCATAAAATTTTAAATGCTTAATTACGCTGCGCATGTTAACGAAACCCAACAGTGGTATCAGTGTTGGAGATTATGCCCTAGGCCCTTGAGAAAGGCCTTACGTTACATCATGTTCTCATTTGTTATGGAGATAACAACCCTGGACTATTATATGTTTTACATGTTTATTATAATAATCCCCATCCCTAGTTATTATGAAGGACTAGTATAAGTTTAATTGATGATCATATGATGATCATGTGTATATGATACAAATTAAGTTAGGGGTACTTGTTGGAGAACAAGTACTGGACTCACCCCGCTATGAGATTTATGTCATGGTCAAATGTCATAATTAAATCTCATATAATTATATCATTTGATTCCTTAGACCTGAGATTATCATGGTCTTCCACATGATGAACATTATATTTGACGTACTCAAACGCTACCCTTAACCGGGGTGTAGATACCCCGGGAAACCACGGCTTGGCTAGAGCGGTGAATTATCCTAGGATGTCTAACTTGTTTTTAGAGTCGCCACCTATGTTTTGAGGAACATAAGAAAAACCTATAGATTGTAGCCTAATGTTTGATTACGAAAACAGAGATTCTTTGTTTTGAGGTTCGGGGGTTAGATTACGAGATGGGAAGTACCGAAACACCCATCTCGCCCAACTAAAGTTGGTCTTGCTTGATCAAAATCTACATGAATGAAAATGTTCTTCTTCTTCTTCTTTAAGTCATGAAAAGGGGGGATTTAAAATAGGATTTGGAATGTAGGAGATGACTCCTTAACTAACCTCAATGAGATGAGGTGATCATTAGAGTCATGTCCCAAAATGATTTGGGTGATTGCACATTCGATTAAAGTAAAAAGAGAGAGAGGAGATGAAGTAGAAAAGAAAGGAAAAGATGGACTTTTACCTACAATTTGAAGAACTTCAAATGTTGCTTAATGAGATCCTTGGAGAACCTTTAGAAAGTGATTTTTTGTCTCGTTTTCGATCCTTGAAAATGGAGGTAAAGGAGGTTTTTATAGGTGAAAGAGGGGTGTTTTTGGTGCCAAAACTCAGTCACCAAGAAATCCTTCCCGGGCAAAATCTTGTAAATTGAGCAAGGGAGGGAATCCTGGCCAGAAATCTGTAACTGACGCCCAGAGGCGCGCGCTTCCTGATTTGGGGGCGGGAGGCGCGCGCGCCTGGATCCTCCTGTCGGAGGCGCGCGACTCAGAGAAGGCAATTTTGACAGAATGGACTAGAAAGTCGGCCCTGTCATTCAGTTTAGTCCCTAGACTTAACGAAGTCAGTCAGGAACTTAACGGAAGTGACATAAACTAACGAGAAACACTTAAAATGGGGAGAAACACAAGATCAAATGTGCAATCGGGGTGAGCGGTCCAAGGGGGGTGTCTACAGAGCCCCTCGGCGACGTGGATTGCAAAGCAAAACGCGTCGACGAAAGTTAAAAAAACCCGCCGAGGACATCACCAAGAAAAGGCAAAGACTCGATGAAAGCAGGAATTTAAATTGCGAGAGATAGTGGTGCGCTCCCTGTGTGAGCGGCTTTTGTTGATAGAGGGGGTGGCATGATCCGTTAGGTGAACTTGCCGGCTGAATGTTTTGAATGAGGCTGTTAGTGAACCTTTTGATGAATCCGTTAGTGAATCCCTTGGATGAGTCCGTTGGTGAACCCTTGTTGACGAATCCGTTAGTGAATCCCTTGGATGAGTCCGTTGGTGAACCCTTGTTGACGAATCCGTTAGTGAATCAGTTTGATGAATCCGTTAGTGAATCCCTTGGATGAGTCAATTGGTGAACCCTTGTTGACGAATCCGTTGGTGAATCCGTTTGATGAATCCGTTAGTGAATCCCTTGATGAGTCCGTTGGTGAACCCTTGTTGCGAATCCGTTGGTGAATCCGTTGATGAATCCGTTAGTGAATCCCTGGATGAGTCCGTTGGTGAACCCTTGTTGACGAATCCGTTAGTGAATCCGTTTGATGAATCCGTTAGTGAATCCCTTGGATGAGTCCGTTGGTGAACCCTCGTTGACGAATCCGTTAGTGAATCCGTTTGATGAATCCGTTGGTGAATCCCTTGGATGAGTCCGTTGGTGAACCCTTGTTGACGAATCCGTTAGTGAATCCGTTTGATGAATCCGTTAGTGAATCCCTTGGATGAGTCCGTTGGTGAACCCTCGTTGACGAATCCGTTAGTGAATCCGTTTTATGAATCCGTTAGTGAATCCCTTGGATGAGTCCGTTGGTGAACCCTTGTTGACGAATCCGTTAGTGAATCCGTTGGATGAGTCCATTGGTGAACCCTTGTTGACGAATCCGTTAGTGAATCCGTTTGATGAATCCGTTAGTGAATCCCTTGGATGAGTCCGTTGGCGAACCCTTGTTGACGAATCCGTTAGTGAATCCGTTTGATGAATCCGTTAGTGAATCCCTTGGATGAGTCCGTTGGTGAACCCTCGTTGACGAATCCGTTAGTGAATCCGTTTGATGAATCCGTTGTGAATCCCTTGGATGAGTCCGTTGGTGAACCCTTGTTGACGAATCCGTTAGTGAATCCGTTTGATGAATCCGTTAGTGAATCCCTTGGATGAGTCCGTTGGTGAACCCTTGTTGACGAATCCGTTAGTGAATCCGTTGATGAGTCCGTTGGTGAGCCCTTGTTGACGAATCCGTTAGTGAATCCGTTTGATGAATCCGTTAGTGAATCCCTTGGATGAGTCCGTTGGTGAACCCTTGGATGAGTCCGTTGGTGAACCCTTGTTGACGAATCCGTTAGTGAATCCGTTTGATGAAATATTGCTTTGAAGTCTCGTGCCATTTGGAGTCACACTTGACTTTTTGAATTGTGGGTACGGGCATAGTTGACCGCGACCAGAAAAATGTTCCTGCTGGGGATGAAATGTTGAGATTGACTCTTGAGGGGGGTGTGGCACCCGTGACAGAACTTAGGGAGTTCGGAATTTTGAAGAGGACAACCTACTTTGAGTGGGAGTTTCTATCCTACTTTCGATTTTTGACATGCCTTAAGGGCGGACCAGAAAAAGGTGTGCCCAACTGGGTGTCCGAGGATCGGGACAGTGTCTTGATTTAGGCGGGAGATCTCTGACAAGGCCCTTTTCTTGAAGCGATTTAGACCTGGGAGGCGCGCGCTTTCCTATGTAGGATTGGGACGCGCGCGCACTTCAGACTGCTGGCGGGTGGCGCGCGCGTCTGGGAGGCGAAATTCCGGGCTTGACATTTGCTGACCAAAAGAGCCCCCAACAGCTATAATATCATCTTCTGTTCGACCACTTGATTCTCACAGCTCCTTTCTGCCATTTTTGAACATCATATTATTGCTTAACTTCGCTTGTGATCAACATTTTCCATGGCTTCCAATTCTTTTGCCCTTGATGCAAGGTCGTTAGTGCGTATGAAAAGGACTTGGGCACTTTTGTGTATTCTTTCAAGACCCATCCCAAGAAGGCCTTCATTAAAGATTTCGGGTTCCGAATTCTTTTCACCTTGCGGACGTTGAAGCCGGATTGGGATTTGTTGAGAGCTGCCGCGGCTTTCTGGGATTGCGACAGCCATACCTTCAACCTTTCAGCTAATGAAATGGTGCCGACTGTTGACGATTTCGGGGCCATCCTTGGCATGCCTTTGGCCGGTCGGATTGCCGTCCCTAAATATCACCGCGGTGCCATCGGCTCTTGGGTTGGGTTACTGAATCTCCCTGTTGAGGACGTGAGGAAGATGTTGCATGGTACCGTGATTGACATAACTGAATTGCCGATGTTCTTCAGTTTACACTCGGAGGACCCGATGGTTCAATCTTTCAAAAGAAATGCCATGGCCGTTTGTCTCTTCAGCGAAGTACTGTTTGTTACACCTTTCGGGACTGCGGACGTGCAGTTGGCTGAGATTATTTTGCAAGCTAAGGAGCAGCAATTTAGTGTAATCCCTCTTATTGTAGGGGAGACGTTGCACGGCCTTGATGAGTTACATAGGACGGGCAAGATGTGTCGGGGAAGCCCTTTGCTCTTGACCATATGGCTCCGAGAACACTTCAAGATTTATTCTCCGGATGGTGATTTGTCTCCTTTTGCTGTTCATAGGAGGAAGTTGTTGATCCGGGATTTATCTGAAGATGATTGGAAGAAATTCTTTGCCTCTCGGGTGACCGCCGATATTGAGTGGTGTCCTCCTTCTTGGGGTCTTCGTCCTTTTGTGGAATGGACTCTTGGTTTTCAGCACGTGGTTGTACCCGGTTTGAGAGATTCTTCATTTTACCAGCCAGAGCGGGTTCTGCGGCAGTTCGGTCGCCAACAGACAATTCCTTTTCCGAGGGATGGAATGCTTCGTCCAGTTGCTTACATGGGTCCTGACTTCTCGAGTGAGCTTCAGTCGGCTTGGGGAGATGACCGCAATCGTTGGGCTTTCGCTCCTCTGCATCGGGGGAGTGTCTTCCTTCCCGAGAGCTACTTGGACTATTTATTTGGCACCCTTTACCGTGGCATCACTTGGGTTGATGTGCTTCGTGCCGAGTTGTTGGGACAGGTTTTGAGCCTAGCAGCACTTTGAGATATAGGGAGGCTGCTGCTGATTCGAGTAACATTCTCGCTGACCCTTTCGGTACTCCTTTGGATGACTTTTATGCTAGGAGACGTGTTGCAACACAGAAGGTTTCGGTGCGTATTAGTGCTCCTTCGTTACCCAAGAAGAAAAGGATTGAGAGACGATCGGGCGGTCCTTTGAAAGCTAAGAGAAAATTGGATTTTTCTTAGTACCCTAAGAGATTGCAATTAGACCACTTTGTTTTAGGATTTAATAGTTTGATGTCTTTTGTTGCTCAATAAATCCGTTGTAATGGTTTGAATAGTTCATTGAATGAATAAAAATTGCATTTTGTTATTTGAAGTGAATTGGGTATTTTTGATATGTTTTAGACCGCACCCGAAGGTTGCCTACGTTCCTCCAGTTGGGAGGCTCAGGTCTTCGTAGTTCAAACAAACAAAGACCATTTTTTTTTTTTTTTTTGTTGTGCACCCTGTTTTTTGCCTAGACCGCCCTTTCGGGTTTTCAATCTAGCGGGCTTCTTTTTTGCACGTGCTCTAATTTTTGCCTAGGCCGCCCTTGCGGGTTTTCAACCTAGCGAGCGATTTTTTTTTTTTTTTTTTTTTTTTGTTATGGTCTTTGTTTATTAAGCGTAGAACCTCTTGAGCTTGTCGAGGTTGACCTCCTTTGGCAGCTGGTCACCATCTAAATCCACGAGCCGGACTGCACCACCGCTTAGTATCTTTTTGACCACGTACGGACCGATCCATCGGGGTCCCCATTTCCCCAGGGGATTCATGGCATTAGGAGGATGTTGTCTTAAAACCAAATCTCCCACATTGATGTTTCGAGGCTTCACCTTTTTGTTGAAAGCTCTTGCCATCCTTTGCTGATACGCCCTTGTGCGTTCGAGTGCTCTTAACCTTTTCTCGTCGAGCAAGGCTAGTTGTTCATATCGACTTTGCATCCAGTCGACCTCGTTGACTTGATTCTCGAGGAGGACCCGTAGAGATGGGACTTCAAGTTCGATAGGGAGTACGGCTTCAGAACCATAGACCAATGCATAAGGAGTTTCTCCTGTTGCGGATCGTATTGATGTGCGGTAGCCCCACAATGCTAATGGTAGCTTCTCGGGCCAATCCCTTCCTGTTGAGGCCATTTTCTTGACGATGGTCTCGATGGTCTTATTTGCTGCTTCGACTGCGCCATTTGCTTGGGGCCGGTAAGGAGATGACTTGTGCTTGGTGATCTTGTATTCTACCAAAAGTGCATCCATTTCCTTCTCGAAGTGAGAGCCGTTGTCGGAAATGATTTCATGAGGCACGCCGTATCGGCACATGATATTAATCTTTACAAATTCGGCCACTTTCTTGGCGTTGAGGGTTCGATAGGCTTGTGCTTCGACCCACTTTGTGAAGTAGTCGACTGCCACTAGGACGAATGACTGCCCATTGCTCCCGGCAGGATGAACTTTACCGATGATGTCTATCCCCCAACAAGAGAAAGGCCAAGGTGTGACCATGTTGTAAAGTTGTGAGGGTGGAGCATGTTGCAGATTAGCGTGGAATTGGCACTTGGCACACCTTTTGACTTTCTCGATACAGTCTCGTTCCATAGTGCTCCAATAGTAACCAATGCGAAGTATCTTCTTGACTAGCATAAACCCATTCATGTGGGGTCCACATTCTCCTTCGTGCACTTCACACATTATCTCTTGAGCTTCGGTCTCATTGGCGCATAAGAGATTGATCCCGTCGTGGTGCCTTTTATAGACTCGGTCCCCAATCAGTACGTACCGAGAGGCTAACCTTTGCAGAGCTGCTTGAGACTTCTTATTGATGTTCTCAGGATAAGTGCCGTCTTTGAGGAAGTTCATGATATCCGAATACCACGGAGAGTTTGTTTGAACCTCGTTGATCTCGATACTCATGCAAAATGCTGGACTGTTCCTTCGAACAATTTTGAAAGGCTTCACCATTTTCCCTTTGGGCATTTCAACTAATGAAGCTATAGTGGCCAGTGCATCAGTGAAGCGATTCTTATCCCTTGGCAGGTAGTTGAAAGTGATCTCTTGGAATTGTTCAACCAGTTCTTCAAGGTGCTGACCATACTGTTGGAGAGTCGGGTCTTGGGTTCGCAATTTACCCGATTGCTGATTGATAAGGAGCAAAGAGTCGCCGAACACTTCTAGTTCCGTGACGTTTCTTTCGAGAGCTGCTTCGAGCCCTGCTATGCATGCTTCGTACTCGGAAATGTTGTTGGTAGCTTCGAATTCCAGGCGTATGGCAATGGGAGTGTAGATGTCTTTTGGATCGACAAGCAATACCCCTATACCAAAACCGTGTTTATTGGCGGCGCCATCGAAAAAAAGTTGCCACTTGTCTTCCTCGGTTGCAGTACAAATTAAATGCTCGTCGGGGAACTGTACATCTTCCCCTTCACTTCGTCACACGGGAATTCGGCAAGCTGGTCACTGAACACTTTCCCCCTGACGGATTTTAGTGTGACGTAAGTGATATCATAGCCGGCGAGCATGAAGTACCATTTGGCTATTCTTGTTGACATGAAAGGCTTCTCGAAGATGTAGCGGAGCGGGTCCACCTTTGCTACTAGCTTGATTCGGAAAAGCTTCCATATAGTGTTTGAGCTTTTGAGTGACCCAAACCAATGCTGCACATGACTTCTCTAAGACTGAGTAGTTCTTTTCGCCTCCTTGGAATTGGCGACTGACAAAATAAATGGCGTTCTCCTTTGTGGACTCTCGTTGCTCTTGTGCTAACATAGCCCCTAGGGCTTCATCATTGACAGTGAGATAAAGCAACAGAGGTTTCTCCTTGTGCGGCGGAACTAGAACAGGAGGGCACGTCAAGTAATGCTTTACTTGATCGAAGGCTTCTTGGCACGCGTAGGTCCATTCTAGAGCCACATTCTTCTTGAGTAGCTTGAAGATTGGCTCGCACATGGAAGTGAGTTTGTGCACAAACCGACTGATGTATTGTAGTTTCCCATGAAACCTTTAATCTCTTTCTGCGTCTTTGGAGGAGGCATGTCAATGATTGCCTTGATTTTGGAGGGGTCTACTTCGATTCCCCTTTCAGTGACCATATAACCAAGAACTTTGCCTCGGATAACCCCGAATGTGCACTTTGCAGGGTTGAGCCTCATCTTGTGTTGACGAAGCCTTTCGAAGAACTTGCGGAGATCGATTAGGTGTTGACCATCGGTTCCTTTGGAGTGAATGATCATGTCGTCCATATAGACCTCGATTTCTTTGTGAATCATATCGTGGAACAAGTCTGTCACGGATCTTTGGTAGGAAGCCCCAGCATTTCTTAACCCAAATGGCATGACTGTGTAGCAAAAGGTACCCCACGGTGTTGTGAAGGCTGTCTTATGTTGATCTTCCTCGGCCATAAGAATCTGATTGTACCCAGCGAACCCATCCACGAATGAGCGAACCTCGTAGGCAGCAGTGGATTCGACTAGCATGTCGATATTAGGGAGTGGAAAATCATCCTTTGGGGAAGCTTTGTTTAAATCCCGGAAGTCTACACAAACTCGAACCTTGCCGTTCGCCTTCCTGACTGTCACAATGTTGGCTAACCATGTCGGATACTCGATAACCTTGATGAACCCCACACTGAGGAGCTTCTCAATCTCTTCTTTGACCTGCAGAGACCATTCTGGCTTGATCTTTCTGAGCTTCTGCTTTACTGGCCTGGCATCTTCTCTGATCGGAATCCTGTGCTCCGCTACCTTTCTGTCTAAACCCGGCATGTCTTTGTATGACCATGCGAACACATCCACGAACTCCCGTAGTAGTGCAGTCAATCTGTCTTGTCGTCCCCCTTGAAGAAGCTTCCAATCTTAGTTTCTTTTGGCTCTTCTTCGGTACCCAGATTAACAACATGCAATTCTTCGTCAGCCTTTGGACCATTCTCGCCACGACTACGGACTTGTTGAGCAAGTTCATTTAAGTATGTTGTGTTTTGTGATCTATTTCATCATAATTTGAATCGTTATTAACTTGTTGTTAAGTTCATTATTAGTTAATTCATCATTTATGACGTTTGCAATCTCAGGGTACTCAGAAATATCAAATTTTTCATTAGCAAAGAAAGGAAACACACGCTCGGCTATGGCCTACAAATCCTCTTGGGTGAGGGTATTAGAGACACTCTCGGACTCGAAAGTAAGTGTGAGCTGCTCTTCCTTTGTTGCTGTGCGGGGTATGCAACCCATTTCTTGGACTAAGAATTCCTCGGATACCACGGGCCCTTTTGCTGAATACCAATTGTTGATCGGCTCGGAGGCTTGGCGGGATCTCACTGAGAGTCTCGTTCATGATGACGGTGTCATGGATGGAGTTAACTTGGCATTTATTCATCCTGGCGAGCTCATCGAACATGGAGGCTAAATCTGTCAGTTCCTCCCCCACGGTGATTTCTGTCTCGGATTCTATAGTCATCTTCCTTCCCCACCATTCACGGGGCGACATGGGAGTTGGTTCTCTTTCGGATATCTGGATCTCACAATCGGAGAAGATTTCGAGGCCGGGCTTTTTGACACCTTTATTGTTAACCACGGCTCGGGAAAGATCATGTATGGAACGTCTTCCCCTTGGCGGACAAAATAACCATTCAACGTCTTGCGGTAAGGCCTTAGATTAGGGACTTCATACCGACGGCCTTCTTTACGAGCTCGGGCCTTTTCGTTCTTGACCGCTTGTTCTTGTTTCAAGTCTTCTTTGGAAGGCTCATACCCCAAACCGAAGGTGTTCTTGACGAAGGGGACTTGCACGGGATGTAGGATTCCTTGTTGATATTTCCCTAAGCCTAAACCAGGGAAGTAGTCCATATTCCTCATCATGCGGAGGACTTTGTGATTGCTGGGGGTCCATGATCCGTTTCCCCCTTCTTTGTCAATGGCGTTGATTGAGACGCCGGAGAGAGTGGAGTCTGGTAGACCATGCTGAACTTGGTGGACGGGCTCACCTTTTCTGTGGATAGTGATGTTTTCAGCCATTACGGTCACTATTTCATCACCATTTCGGATCTTGACACATTGGTGGAGAGTTGACGGTACGGCATTAGCACTGTGAATCCATGGTCGACCCAACAGTAAGTTGAACGAGGCCGGGATATCAAGCACTTGGAATGGAACGGACATGACCATGCTCCCAAACTCAATGTCTATTTCGATCATACCCATGACTGTACGGGCGGTGCTGTCATAACCTCGGATTACTTGAGTAGAAGGCTTCAAATCAGAATCCTTAAGCCCCAGTATGCCCATGATTCTACCAGGCATGAGATTGAGTGCGGAACCACCGTCCACTAAGACTCTTGAGACGGGCCTCCCCCTTGCTCGTACCTTGAGGTAAATAGCTTCGTTGTGGTCGGAACCAAACGGTGGAAGGTCCATATCGGCAAAGGTGATGACGTTGCTAAAATGAATGTGACCAATCATTGCCGTGAGGTCCTCGGGAGTAGTATCGGGAGAGACTGATGTATCATCGAGATTGCGGATGACAAGATCTCGGTGTTTCTTTGAGGATGCAATGAGGTCCCAAATAGAGATGTTGGCTTGAGTTTTCTTGAGTTGGACAAGTAGAGGATCTTCGGGAGTGTTGTGAGCTTGCGGCCTTTGAGAAGAGGAGCTCGGTGCGGAAGTGGAAGGGTTGCTTGCTATGACTCGACCGGATCGAGTTAGCATGTTGACGTTCCCATCTTGCTTCTTTTTCCTATTCTCTAGTACTTCCCTCATTACTTCATCGTAAGTCACTACATAACAAGAATTGTCAAGTTTATTCATAACATTGGGGCCCCCATTCACAATTGGGATTGAATGGGTGGTCCCCTCGAGTTCTCCTATCTCTATTACATTGACATGCTCGTCATTAGTCACTACAAATTCTTTCTTATCTATGAGATCTTGAATGACATTGCGGAGAACGAAGCATTCCTCGGTGGTGTGGCCACTATATTGGTGGTAGCCACAATATTTGTGGTGAGCATGATTGGATTGGATCGTCTTGGGTTGGTACCCTTGCACGGGTGTGACTTGACCCTTTGCCTTGAGGACCTCGAACACTTCGGTTTGAGTCATGCCTTGGAGAGGCGTGTAGACACGGTCACTTCGGGACTTCTTCCCTTGAGGTGGAGGAACCTTTTTGTAATTCCCCTTGTCAATAGTGACGGCGTTGACCGAGGCCTCTTTTGTGGAGTTGGAAGCGGCCTTGTAGCGGTAAGTAGGAGTGGTTTCTTAATCTCCTTGAGCAAGTCATCCATGCGTACCCCCGCCTCATACATTTGGGAGAAGTCGGAATAGCAAGACCCACTTAGGTGAGTGCGGAGATCAATCTTGAGACACTTGAGAAATATGTCCATTTGCTCTTTTGTGTTCGGCCTCTCAACAATCTCAGAGAGTTTGTCATTCCATCTCCTTGTGAAGTCGATGAAGGACTCATTGTCTCGTTGAGTAGTGTTCTCTAGCTCTTTCCTTGTGGGCCGGTGAGTGGTGTTGCCTTGGTATTGGTTCTTGAAGGCAAGCATGGCGGAGTCCCAATCAAGACGGACAGTGAGCGGGAGAGTAGCATACCAATCTTTTGCCGCCCCCTCGAGAGTGAGAGGAAAGCATTGAGCCATCACCTTGGTGGAGACCTTCTTTGGAACCATTGCCCAAATATAAGTCTCAATGTGAGCCATAGGACAAGAGTTGCCCTTGAATTTGCTTATGTCGGGCATCTTGAACTTATCGGGAAGAGCGGCCATAGTACTCATGAGGATGGATGATTGATAAAGGCTTGTGTCGGAGCCTTTCCCCATGTTGAGCCCATTGAATTTTTGGTCGATGTAGGCCATGATAGAATCCACCATTTTGGGCTCATTGTTCTCGGAACTTGGTTCCCCCATTTTCTTGGTGCGGGTGTTGACATAAGGACTCTTGAACAAACCCTCGGTCCATTCGGATTCATCATCATTGTTCTTGTTCTTTCCCTTGGCAAGGTTGGTGAGCTTTTCTTTCATTAGTTCCATTTCGGCCTCGTGGGCCTCCCTTTGGCTGTCGAGGTGGGATTGCCAAATGTCGTCTTTGCTTTGTGCCTCCTTGTTAAGGGTGGAGACTTGCTCTTGGAGGAGTTGGACCATAGTTGAGAGCTGTTCGAGAGACATGGTGTTGCTGCTGCCGGTCATGGTTGATGTTGGAGCTGTTGGAGTGATCTCTTCACGGACTAACCGATTTGCTGAATCCCGGTAGACTTTGTAAGTACCAATTGAACCTATATTGCAGAAGAGGCCCTTGTCAGTCTTGAGTAACACTTGCGGTCCATGAAGAGGCTTAGAACACACAGTTGGGCACACGACTTGAACCACAAAGAAAAGACTTTTTTTTTTTTTTTTTTATAAGTCGGAGGGAATGAATCCCTTTTGGGGTTTCTAAGAAAATAATGGAATCGTCACACTAGTATATAGACCATCTCGCGGTCCCATATACTCATCGGATTCCATCGCGCTTGTGAATCCTACATGTATCGGGATTAAACTAAATTAATGTAGTAAAGCATACATGCGGGGACGGATTTTTATTTTCGTCCAAAATAACCACTTTTGGGGACGGATTTTTATTGCGTCCATTTCAACAAGTTGGCATGTATGATTTGAAGACATTAGTTTAGGGAAATCTCGGTACATGGAAACCGACTTGAGTCACGGAGTGTTAGACCCTAACTAGAATTGTGTGGTTTGTGCTCGGCTTGAATATGAGGCTCAAAGGTCACCCCCGGCATGTAGTCTTGAACTACGCCACGGGCTGAGGTTTACCGCTTCGAAAGAGCCAAGGTCTGGTGGAGCTTGAAACTTTCTAGGACGGGCCTCGACGGGTTTGGGGTTGGACTTGTGCGACTCGATAGTGAGCAGTTCATAGGAATATGTGCATGTAGTGTGAGGTCTAACAAGTGACAAATTTTTTTTTTTTTTTTTTGAAAAGAAAGAAAAACACACAAAACACATAAGCACATAAAATTACAACTCCCGAATCACCCGTGTGACCGGTAAATAAAACACAAAATTAAAACAGTCCGAGGGTTCAATTCTGTTCTGATGCAGGCAACTGTGCCCACACCCCACTGTTCTGCTCAGTCACTGAAACCTGTTTCTGTTCTGGAAACCAACCCAGAAGCGTGCGCCTCTGAGTGCTGATGTGGGACGCGCGCGCATGGCGCAATGCTTATGGGAGGCGCGCGCTTCTGGGGCACACCTGTCAGAATGTCAGACTTTGGACTCAGGGGATTGCCCTGGTCCCATGTTCATATTGTAACCCCTGCAGAAGTGATTAGTGCAGAATAACAGAAGAAGAAGATGAAGAACATGAAGAAGTGGGCGATTCTGGTTCTTGATGCGGGATGCGCGCGCCTTAGGCTTAAAAGGCCAGACGCGCGCGCCTCCCCCATCAGGAAACAGAATGCCCAGAAAAGATGTAGATTTCGATCAGAATGCAAGTTTAACCCTCAAATACATCCCCAGCAGAGTCGCCACTGTAGATACCCCGGGAAACCACGGCTTGGCTAGAGCGGTGAATTATCCTAGGATGTCTAACTTGTTTTTAGAGTCGCCACCTATGTTTTGAGGAACATAAGAAAAACCTATAGATTGTAGCCTAAGTTTGATTACGAAAACAGAGATTCTTTGTTTTGAGGTTCGGGGGTTAGATTACGAGATGGGAAGTACCGAAACACCCATCTCGCCCAACTAAAGTTGGTCTTGCTTGATCAAAATCTACATGAATGAAAATGTTCTTCTTCTTCTTCTTTAAGTCATGAAAGGGGGGATTTAAAATAGGATTTGGAATGTAGGAGATGACTCCTTAACCAACCTCAATGAGATGAGGTGATCATTAGAGTCATGTCCCAAAATGATTTGGGTGATTGCACATTTGATTAAAGTAAAAAGAGAGAGAGGAGATGAAGTAGAAAAGAAAGGAAAAGATGGACTTTTACCTACAATTTGAAGAACTTCAAATGTTGCTTAATGATATCCTTGGAGAACCTTTAGAAAGTGATTTTTTGTCTAGTTTTCGATCCTTGAAAATGGAGGTAAAGGGAGGTTTTTATAGGTGAAAGAGGGGTGTTTTTGGTGCCAAAACTCAGTCACCAAGAAATCCTTCCCGGGCAAAATCTTGTAAATTGAGCAAGGGAGGGAATCCTGGCCAGAAATCTGTAACTGACGCCCAGAGGCGCGCGCTTCCTGCTTTGGGGGCGGGAGGCGCGCGCCTGGATCCTCCTGTCGGAGGCGCGCGACTCAGAGAAGGCAATTTTGACAGAATGGACTAGAAAGTCAGCCCTGTCATTCAGTTTAGTCCCTAGACTTAACGAAGTCAGTCAGGAACTTAACGGAAGTGACAGAAACTAACGAGAAACACTTAAAATGGGGAGAAACACAAGATCAAATGTGCAATCGGGGTGAGCGGTCCAAGGCGGGGTGTCTACAGTAACATTAAGAATTTCATCCCCATTACCCTTGAGACGGAGACGAGTAAGTATATCTCATGGGCTGAGCTATTTACGATTCATTGCACTGCTTTTCAAGTGATTGAACACATTATTCTTCCGGCGGTTGATGAGAAAGGGAAGGCCCCCGAGGTAGTTCTTGATGAAAAGTTATGGAAACGTCTCGATGCCATTGTTCTCCAATGGATCTATGGGACTATTTCTCCTGATCCGTTGCAAACAGTTCTTGAGCATGGTTCGACTGCTCAAAAGACTTGGGCGAGGTTGGAGAACATCGTCCAAGACAACAAAAACTCCCGGGTAGTGTCGCTTGAGAACCAGTTCTCACAAGTGGTGTTGGATAATTTTCCAAACGTTTCTGCCTACTGCAAGGAGTTAAAATCTCTTACGGATCATCTTGCTAATGTGGAGCTCTACTGTCGAACAATCGATTGGTACTGCAGGTGATTGCGGGGTTGAATAAAAGCTATGACGGAGTTGCTACTTTTATTCAACAAAGTGATCCCTCCCTACCTTCTATGATGTTCGATCCCGTCTGGTTATGGAAGAGTCCCGCAAGGCAGAACAGGCTAGTGTTGCAGCTATGGCCTCAAACACGGCGCTGACTGCATCTACCCTTAGCTCGGGTGATCAGCATGATTTTGGTAACTGTCGTGGAAACAATGGTGACGGTGGACAACGCGGTGGCGCCACAGGCCGCGGTCGAAAGACAGATGGTAACTAAAGTACTAGCAACAACCGCAACAACAATAGGGGTAGGAATCAGGATAATCGGGGACGTGGCCGTGGTAACTCTACTCCACAGCAGCCCCTACAGTCACATGGTCAGCGACAATGGCAGCTACCGTCTACCCCCTTGGTGGCATTATCAGCAGTAGTGGGCACTGCCGCAATGGGCCTCACCTCCTTGTCCTTACCCTACTGCCCTAACTCAACCTTGGGCCTGACCACCCATTCCAGGATCTGTCAGCCCTATAGGCCAATGGCCACCACAGGTGTATCATGTGCAAAGCCCGGATCCATCACAGTATGTCCCCACTGATATTGACCAGGCTATGCATACTATATCTCTGAATGTCCCAGATCAGCATGCATACATGGATACGGGAGCGACTTCACACATGACGGCGTCTTCAGGTACACTCTCGTCTTATTCTAATTTGAGCAATTCATCCAAATTTATAACTGTTAGAGATGGCAATATTGTTCCTGTTGTTGGGTACGGACAACAAACCTTATCTCCACCCCCACCCCTTCAAACTTTCGAATGTTCTTTATGTTCCCAAGTTAGTTAAGAACTTAGTCTATGTCCGTCGTTTTACTCAGGATAATCAGGTCACTGTTGAATTTGATCCCTTTGGTTTTTCTGTGAAGGATATACGGCGGGGTACCAGTCATGAGATGTGATAGTGCGGGTGATCTTTATCCAATCACCATCCAGTCGTCTACTTGTTTTCCCACAGCTCTTTCAGCTTTTAGTTCACAGTTATGGCATAATAGATTAGGACATCCGGGAGCACCTGTTTTTCGCTCTCTTAGCAACAATAATGTTTTGGGTTGTAAGACTTATGTTTTGAAGAATGTTTGTGGTTCCTGTGTTTTGGGGAAACATGTTAAATTTCCATTTTATCCATCTACTTCTCGTACTTATGTTCCATTTGACATTGTGCATAGTGATTTGTGGACATCTCCTGTACCAAGTTCATCGGGTCACAAATATTATCTGGTTTTTCTTGATGACTTTACAAATTTTTTGTGGACTTTCCCTTGGGAAAGAAATATGAGGTTCCCTCTATATTTCTTTCTTTTAGTCGTTATGTATCAACTCAATTTGAAAGAAACATCAAATGCTTTCAGTGTGACAATGGGCGGGAATTTGATAATGGGCACTTTCATTCATTTTGTCAATCTTATGGGATGAGTTTACGTCTTTCGTGTCCATATACGTCCTCCCAAAATGACAAATCCGAACGCAAAATTCGCACCATTAATAATTTGATGCGGACTCTTATGACACACTCTTCCTTACCCACCTCATTTTGGCATCACGGCTTGACAATGGCTACTTATCTCCATAATATCTTACCCCAAAAAGGGCCCATTCCTGCTCTCCCACACAAAGTCTCTATCTCAAAACACCGTCTTACTCCCACTTACGGGTGTTTGGTTGTCTTTGCTATCCTCTCAACCCGTCCTCTCGAATCCATAAGCTTCAAGCTAGGTCGCTTCCTTGTGTGTTCTTAGGGTACCCCCATAATCATCGAAGCTTTAAATGCTATGATTTGTCATCTAACAAAATCATTATTTCTCGCCATGTTATTTTTGACGAAAAATGTCTTCCTTTTGCTCATGTGTCTTCCACACCTTCGGACTACACATTTTTTGGATGGTTCTGGCTCACCTTGGGTCCATTTTATCCCCTCTGGTCCTTCTCTTAACCCAGGCCCAACTGGAGCCCCAGTGGCCCAATCGACCCAAAATTCTTCACCCACCCAACCAGTTTCGCCTTCCTTGCCTGCTGGCCCATCTACTCCAAACCCACTAACCACTCCTGTTGCTACTTCTCCTGGGATGCTCTCACCAATTCCTAGGCATGGGCCACCGTCCAGCCCATCTACCCATCCTGAGTCCACTCCCATTCATCCTCTTACGCCCACTCAGCCTGTCCACCCAACTGCTGCTCCTGAACGGTTCATGGTCACACGTAGCATGAGTGGGATTTTCAAGCCTAAATTCCCACTCAACTTACTGTCTCCTGTGTCCCCATCTCATCTCCCTTCCAATCCCAAGGTGGCATTATCCGACCCGCATTGGAAACAGGCTATGTTGGATGAGTATGATGCTCTTATTAAGAATAAGACGTGGGTTCTTGTACCACGTCCGACTAATGTGAATGTTATTCGTTGTATGTGGATTTTCTCTCATAAATGTAAGTCTGATGGTTCTTTTGAAAGGTATAAAGCTCGTCTTGTAGGTGATGGCAGGTCATAGTGGGTGGGAGTTGATTGTACTGAGACTTTTAGCCCGGTGGTCAAACGGCCACGATTCGGACAGTTCTCAGCTTGGCTTTATCTCGTTCTTGGTCTATCCATCAGTTGGATGTCAACAATTCCTTTTTGCATGGGGTGTTACAGGAGACAGTCTATATGCATCAGCCTTTAGGATTTCGTGACACTACTTATCCGAATCATGTGTGTTACTTCAGAAATCTTTATATGGCCTGAAGTAGGTGTAGACACCCCGCCTTAGACCTCTCACCCCGATTGCATACATAGTATTTTTATTTAACTTATTTTTGTTAATTTCTGTTACTTCGGTTAAGTTCCTAACTGATTCCGTTAGTTTTGGACTAAACTGCATAACAGAATTAACTTTAGAGTCATTTATGTCATTCTGTCTTTTCCACCCGCGGGCGCTTCAACACTGTTTATGGGGTGCGCGCGCGTCTCGCCCCTAAAGCGGGACTCGCGCGCCTCCCGTTATGGCAGTAACGGATTGCACCTTATTTCCCTCTCTTTTCTTATTTATAACATTTCTTCTTGATCACAAAAGAGCCTCTTTTTACCTCCACATTCACCCCCCTAGTTTTATAACCTCCAATCCCATTATTCTAGCCATTTCTTAAAAACAAAATATTTCTTTTATTATTATTTGATTTTCTTTTATTTATTTCATTTACTATTTTATTTATCTTATTTTCCATTGGTCAATTCCATCTCACATGGATTGATCATTTTCCCTCCAACCTTTCCTCTCATTTTTACCTATAAAAACCACCTTCTTCTACCTTAGAAAGGACCTCAACGTTGATTCACAAACTACACTATACACAAATTCTCCCAACAAGTTCTTAGCAACAAGACTCTACACAAATTGTTCTACAACAATTCCCTACAACAACACTATTTTCAAGTCCAACTTTGAAGTCCTCTTTCTTAAGGTACTATTCTTCTTCTCTTATTTTACATGCCTTAGTAATGTATGCAATCCCCATCAATTGGGACATGACCAAATGACCACTTTATTACATTAAAGTTGGTTAAGGTTATCTCCCTACATTTTAATCTCTACTTTAATTTACATTCTCATTTCTTAATGTAATTATCTAGCAATAATTCGACATGTAATCTTTAGCATAAATCAATAAATAAACAATTCTCATTTTTTTCTTTTGTAAATTTCCCCTTTCTTTTCATTATAATTGTTAGCACATTTCTCTTATTATTAAATTAAAGGACATTTAGCATTAGAACACCAAAGGTAGCAAGACCCGCGTAAGCGGGGCGGAGTGGGTGTTTAAGTACTTCCCACTCCGTCACCTAACCCCGAACCCTTTTCTCCTGAATCTCTGGTTTTCGTACAAAAATTGGCTTTCTTTAGGTTTTCTTGCGTTCCTCTAAAAACGCGGCTGGCGACTGTTGGGTATGCTTATCTCTTATCCCTCCCAATTATGTTAGAATTGATTGATACCATCACCTATGAGTATTTTATGGACTTTAGGACCTTATGTAAGAAGTTTATAAACTTCAATTTTAGCCAAGTCTATTTTATAGTATAGACTTAGATTATAGGACTTGAAGCTATGAAGGATCGAAGACTTTCTAAGCAGGATTCATTTCACTGCGCAGGATGTTCTCTGCGCAGGTCGCCACTGCGTATAGATCTCTTGCGCAACTTTTGACCCTGCTCAGTTTTCAAGGTATTATTCCCAACTCAGAAGTTGAGATCCTCCTTTGGTATGATCAAGCATGATGCGCATGCTCCCCATGCGCAGCATCCGTACGTACCGGCAATGCGCATGCCTTTGTGCGCGCTCGCTTAACCTTGATCAAATTTCTTATCTCCTGATCTCATATTCTAGAAGCTTGGAAAGTGTCAAGACAAGCTACGCTTTTTGTATTGAGCCCAAGTGCTGAGGTGTGCACAAACGACAAAATAAGCACACTCAACAACACCATTGTGGAGATGCTTCAACGGTCATATTTCAATTGAAGACAGCTGTCAACCTTCTAGAAGAAGCTTTTGAATTTGGTCTTCATGCTCAGTCTCCAATGGCTCAAAAATACCTGCGCACCAATCATATTGTGCCAGGTCAGCAACCTTGATCAGAGCTCCAACGGCTATAAAAGGACATCTGCGCACAATCATATAGTGCCAGCTCATCGTCCTTGCTCAGAGCATCAACGGCTAGTTTTAAGTTCTCATCTATAAATAGCCTGCTAATCTTCATTTCCAAGTGGCTAGGGTACTCATCAAGTCGAGCTGGGCTGAGCGAGAGTGCTTGTTCAGCCAAAGTTAGAGTTTCATGCTTCATTGAGAAACCTTGAAGATCTGAAGACTTCTGCTCAATATTTCCAGATTCATTAGAACAGCCTTAAGATCTTCAAACCTTCAAACTCCTGCTCAAATCCCAAGAGCCCTATATCACCAGAATTCTTGGTAATCTTCATCTTTTATATTCATAGAGCCCAGAATTTCTGTCACACACACACCTCTTGAAGCTTTGATCATTCTGATCTAACTTCTTGAGATACACCGGTTTAGTCTAGGATTTGTTCTTCATAGATAATAGATCTTGAATTAGTATTGAGCTCAAACGTTGTAATTTGTAATACTCACCATTTTATAAAATCTCCATTAGAAATCCAAGACTAACCATCTGGTAGAGGACGTAGATCTTTCCTTGATCGAACCTCTCCAAATAGCTTGTCATCATTCTTATAGCTTATTTCATGCTTAACTATTTTTGTATTACTGCTTTGTTTGATCTTTCAGATTGCTACACTTTACTGCTGTAATTGTTATTGCTCATTTGCCCTAGCACATTTTTATCCAACTCTTTAGCCAAAACTTAGCGCGTGAGTTTTTCTTTTTCTTGCGCAGCTTCCCTGCGCAGTAGCTGTTTATCTCTGCGCAGCTTGCCCTGTGCAGAGCTGCTTTAAATCTTCCGCTGTGCATTTCACACTCTTGCTGCGCGCTATACTTAGCCAAAATAAGAGTTGTGCGCATAAGCCATTCATTTGCAAAAGGGTTTGAAAAGAATTTAAAAATGCTATTCACCCCCTCTAGCTTTTTTCACACCCTTGTTGCCCCTTTGGGACTAACAAGTGGTATCAGAGCAAACACCTTCATAAAACTTGTATCTATTTTTCAAGCTTAACAGCTTGGGTGCCGATTCAATATGGCTTTCAAAATCTTGGGCAATGGCTAACTATTACATGTTCTGCGCCTGCTCAAACATTCAGATCAAATTCAGAAAGTTCTCCAATCTTGGTGGATCCTTCTGCAAACCTCCTGTTCTCTATCAATAGTGACTCAAGAAAGATGACTTGGTCTGCTACAACTGCAGAATGCCAGGACATTTCGCTTCAAAATGCCTACTCCAAAATTTGAGTACATGAAGAGGAATACTGCGCAGAAATCATCAAAGCAGCGCTGAATGGTTGCTGAAGAAAACAGCGCAGAGAAGAACTGAAGAATTGGATAGAGACTGACACTAAAAGCAATTCTGACTCTGAGGATGGACTGCTCTGCTTAGAGGCAAATGCTGACATTGATTCAGAAGCTGTTTCTGAAATGGAACCTGAGCATACGCCAAAGACATTCAAGAAAGGTCCCAACTTCACTCAACTAGTGGAATGGGACACCTTCACCAAGCAGACAGAATGGCAAGTACCTATTTGCCAGAGCAAGCCTGATAAAGCTGCGTCATCATCAACTCCGCAGCCACGCAAGGAATCTCTTAAAGTGACTATTGAACTTAAATGATAATGATAACTCTGCTGTAGAAGCGCAAGTCAATGTCCAACAAGCAGAAAACGTCTCCCACTTTAATGCGCATTCTCAAAGCGCCATATTAGGTATCGACAGTAGATTCTAGACACGACTGGAGATGTCAACGCTCTTGAGGATGTGCGTGAAGGAAGAGGTCTCTCAGTAAGATATGTGACAACAACAAAGGGCACATAATTGGATATGGACTAATCAAAATAGATAGTCTCAAGCACAACCTGCTCTCCATATCACAATTCTACGATAAAAGCCTAGAATGCCTATTCACTACAACGCACTGCTATATCAAAGATGGCACATCTGACTAACTTTGCTCACAGGGACTCATAATAAGACAATGTTTCCATTATTGATCTTACTGCTATAAATTCTATTACTAATCTTTGTTTTGTAGCAAAGAAAGTGAAAGCAGCCTAAGCAGTCTTTCTCCAGCAAGATTGCTTCCTCAACTTCCAAATGTTTACAACTGCTTCACTTGGATATGTTTGGACCGATCACCACCCGCGAGCATTGAAGGAAACAAATATACATTAGTTGCGGTGGATGACACATTGTGAGCATTAGATACACATAGGTCGAAGTGATGACCATGGAATGATCACAATTTCTCTGCTGCTGGAGTTCCTCAACAAATGGCGTTGTGGAAAGAATCGTACATTGATTGAGGCTGGAAAGACTATGATAGCAGAAGCAAAGCTGCCTAAGTACTTCTGGGGAGAAGCTGTCCAACGCTGCATGCTTTACTCAGAATAGATCCCTCATCAACAAAGCCTACAATAAAACTCCATATGAACTATGGAGAGGAAGAGCGTCCAACATTGCTTTCTTTAAGATTTTTGGCTGCAAATGCTATATCCTCTACAATGCAAAAGATCATAGAGGTAAATTTGACGCCAAAGCAGATGAAGGTATTTTTGTTGGGTATGCCAAAACATTCTAAAAGCTTTTCGTGTTTTAATAGAACTACTCTGGTAATTGTAGAATCTGTACATGTTACTTTTGATGAGCATTCTCTCTTTGAGCCACATCTGGCTCCAAATGATTCTGATGATTCTGTTGAGAATGTTGAGACAGGTACGCAGCCACAAACTGCACCTGCGCAGAATGATAATCAAGATGATCACAATCAGAATCAAGTAAGTCCCATCCCATGTGCCAACTCCGGATGCTGCGCAGAAGTGACGACTCCTGATGCGCAGACACCCCCTCCTGCGCATGATGTTTCTCCACTCAGCAAATCACCTTTGATGACCTGATGCTGGAGCTAATAAAGTACCCATTGAAGATCTTCGTATCCTACCACTCAACCTAACTTACCTCCCGAGGTTTGTGAAGTTAGAGATCACCCAACTTTAAACATCATTGGTGATCTCAATGTAGGGGTTTGTACTAGGAGAGCATCAAACTTTGATGATGAATATCACTCCTTTATCTCTCAATCGAACCAAAGAAGACTGATGAAGCGCTCCAGATTCAAGTTGGGTTACTGCTATGCAAGAAGAGTTTAACAATTTGAGCGCTGCCAAAGTTTGGACCTTAGTACCCAGACCCCATGACCAAGGAGTTATTGGTACAAAATGGGTTATTCAGAAACAAGATGGATGAGAATGGAAGCATCACCAGGAACAAAGCAGGTTGGTTGCGCAAGGCTATAGGCAAGAGGGGGAATCGACTATGATGAAACTTTTGCGCCTGTAGCAAGACTAGAAGCTATCAGAATTTTCTTAGCTTATGCCTCTCACAAGAAATTCAAGCTTTATCAATTAGATGTGAAAGAGCGCATTCTCAACGGTGAACTCCAAGAGACTGTCTACGTAGCTCAACCTCTGAAGATAGCAGATTTCCAAATCACGTCTTCAAGCTTCAGAAAGCTTTGTATGACTTAAGTAAGATCCAAGAGCATGGTACGATACTCTATCAAAATTCCTACTAAAGAAAGGCTTCAAACGTGGTAAAATCGATACAACTCTTTTTATTGCTAAGTATAATGATCATTCTTTACTTGTTCAATTTATGTCGATGATATTATATTTGGTTCTACTAATGAGTTACTTTGTAAGCGCTTTGAGAAGCTCATGAAAAGCAAGTTTGAGATGAGCATGATGGGAGAACTCACATTTTTTCTCGGGCTTCAAATCAAACAAATTGAATGATGACATCTTCATAAATCAAGCCAAGTACACAAGAGACTTAATCAAGAATTTGGACTTGAGAATGCTAAAGCATACGACACTCCAATGGCCACGGGCAATAAACTTGACAAAGACCTAAAAGGTAAGAAAGTTGATCAGACTTTATATCGAGGTATGATCGGCTCTCTCCTTTATCTTACTGCAAGTAGGCCAGATATTATGTTTAGTGTTTGTGTTTGTGCGCACCATCAAGCGGACCCTAGAGAAGCGCATTTAACTGCTGTTAAACGCATTATTCGTTATCTTTCTGGAACTATTAAACTTGGACTTTGGTACACCAAAGATTCGAATTTCGATTTGCTAGGTTATTCAGATGCAGATTACGCAGCATGCCACAATTGATAGGAAGAGCACAAGTGGCACTTGTCATTTCCTTAGAAATAGACTTGTTGCGTGGGAAAGCAAGAAGCAAGCTGCTGTGTCCATCTCCACTATAGAAGCTGAATACATTACTGCTGGAAGCTGCTGCTGCCAAATCCTATGGATGAAGCACAATTGGGGACTATGGAATTCATGAAGGAAACTGCCCAATTTTCTGCGACAATATGTCCACCATAGCAGTCTCCAACAATCCTGTCATGCATTCAAAGACAAAACACATCGACATCAATATCATTTTCTCAAGGATCACGTGAAAAAGGAAACATTCATTTAGAGCACGTAGGAACAGATAATCAAATTGCTGATATCCTAACAAAGGCTCTTACGCAAAGAGATTTGTATTCTTGAGAGGAGAAATGGGTATGCTTGAACTTAGCTAACTTTTTCCATATAATCTGTTAATACTAATAATCTTGTGGTTGCCTGATAAGTGTGCAAAATAGGTAAAAGGTTCATTTGCTGCACAAAGCATCGTGCGCAATATATCTGCGCAACCAATTACTGCGCATGAAGCAACAGTTCTGAGATTTTAGAATCTCTGCGCTATCTATGCCTGCGCATGACTATCCATGCGCAATCTTCGTGGATCGTAGGTAAGTACACTAT
>JAOWBW010003570.1:0-25362 GCA_026119855.1 Campanula takesimana | reverse complement strand
TAAACTTCTCCCCACCTCTCCGGCGACCTCTCTTTCGCTCCACCTCTTCGGTCACCCTTCTCATTCCCTTCCCACTACCAACTTCCACCTCTGCACTCTCTCTACACTCTCTCACTTTCTTTAACTGTTAAAGCTCGTTAGGCCAAATCTGACCTCCATCTTAATAAAATATCAGAGGTTTTTTTTTTTGAATTGTTTTATTGAAATATGAAAAATGAGTCTTTTAATTGAAATATCAGATTAAACTGAGTTCGATAGTTAAGTATGAAAGCCAATTTTATAAAATCAATTAGAAAAAAGAAAAATTTGAAATATATGTGTCTCTTATAATTCAACTATAAGAGGCTTACTAGTCATATACGGAGTATTTCAACTACAAGCGCTGACTCGTTAATTAGTAATAAATCAGAGTGTGAGTGCGTCTTTCAACTGTAAAGCTTATTTCGGTCTTCAAAATGTCAATTGGTATTCATGAAAGTTCGGAAATGTTTGGTCCTTTTATGGCAATAGGCTTAGGTGGAAGGACCCTAAAATCATTATTTAAATGTACTCCCTCTGTCCCAAAATATATGTCTACTTTTTCTTTTTAGTCTGTCCCAAAGTATATGTCCACTTCCTAAAATGACAAAAAATCTTTACTATTCCTCCTACTCATTCTCTATCTTACTTACTTTTATACTCACAACATCAATTAACTTATATTCCCTCTCACTCATTCTCTCTCCTACTTTACTTTTATACTCACACACTTACACCAATTCCAACAATTTCTTAAATAACAAAAAATTCCACAATTTCTTAATATCCGTGCAAATGAGAGGGGTGTACATATACTTTATATACTTTATGACGGAGGAGTATCTATACAAAATGAATAATTTGACACCCACCGAAAATTATTTATGGATTCATCAGTGAGTACAATACCCCCTCTGGATTGAACCAGTTGGAACTTATTTTTCTTGTCAGTACCCTCACTATAAGTGTAATAACGGCCCTTTGGCCAATTATTTTAATTAGTAAAACTCTTTATTAATTACTTATTATTTTGGGCTTAGTTAATTAAAGAGTTGGATTTAAACTTTGGGCCCAAGTTATTTCAAACCCAATAAAGATTAGGAATCATTTTATTTTAGGGAAAGAGAACCCTAGTATATAAACCTCTTTATTACCTATAGTTATTATAATAACACAAAAAGAAAAGAACGGGAATTGAGAGAGAGGGAGGCGGCGGACAAGGAACCGCAGAGCAAGAGAGAGAAGTCGGGAAGGAGAAGAAGAAAGAAGAAGAGGAAGCGATAAGGTAAAAAAAAAAAAAAAAAAAAAAAAAAAAACCCTACCATCTAAACTTCGATTTTCCGTTTTGTCACTAGTTAAGTATGATCATGGATTGAAAACCCTAAAACCCTAACCCCTAATGAAGAACTAGGGTTTATAAGATTGATATTAAGAGGGGGTTAATTAGGGTTTGTAAATATTGAGTGTGGGTGTGTGTTCATGTGCGCGTGTGTTTGTGTGTGACTGTGTGTATTTGTGTGTTATGCGTGTGTTTTTGAAGGTGAAATCAGTGTGTGTTGTGTGCTGTGAATAGTGAATTAATCCCGTGAATAGTATATTAATCCGTGAAAAGTAAATAATCTGTGAATAGTAAATAATCTGGGAATAGTGAATTAAGCTGTGAATAGTAAATTTACAAGCTGTGAATAGTGTTTTAATGGGATTAAAGCAATCCTAAAACATGTTAATTGGGAATAGAAACAATGAAACCCTAGGGGTATTTTGGTAAACTAAAAAAGGGTATTTTGGGAATATAATTAATGGGTAGAACAAACCCTAAATTGAATATCAACCTTAAAAGGGGTTTAAGAAGATAAACTTGTAAGGTTAGAAACTGAAAGAAAAGTATTTGGGGACGGAAGTAAATAGTATTACTTGTCCTAAGAAGTATTTTATGCATGATTGTAGATTCGTGCGCAAGGATCACTAAGGGAATAACGCAACCCAAGGTAAGGGATTACGTTCCTTAAGTATTTGAGATTCATCCTTTAATGTAGGACTCTCTTAATTCTTCAAAGTGTAGCTACTAATGGCCGGTAGCATTTGAACTCCGATGTTGATATAACGTCTTTTTGAATTATCTTACCCGTGATATGTGTTGTTCAATAGGGTATCTAAGTGAATTGAAATTGTTTATGTATTCTTGTACCTGAATAATTTGTGGAATATGTCTGTATCTAATTGAAACAGGTGCAGTTAGCTTAGTCTGCTGATTGAAAAGGGCTTAGCTAGAATTAGTCTGAGTGAAAAGGGCTAATTAAGATAGTCTAATTTGATTGAAAATAATTAGGCGTAAATGCTGCTTGATGAAGTGGCTTAATGATCATGATCGAACTTAAGAGGGAGCACCGTGAGGAGGTGTAAGGTCTCTCGACACCCTGAAAAGATGATGAATGAAACTATGGAATTGACGGACTTGTATTAGGGCCATAATTCTTTGGAACGTGTTAATGTGTTTTGTAATATAATACATTTAAGATATTGATGATTAGCCTTTCGTTGAAATATATTGTTTGGCTCCGTTTTTTCGGTCATCTCTCGTTCGTACCCGGAGAGATCCCGTATGAACTTACTGAGCATTGTTCGCTCACCCCTTTCTTATATTCTTTTCCCCAGGTAATAAGTAGTGGAAAGGGTTAGATCGCAGAGCATGGCGGCCGCTGACATGATGAAGGATTTTAAGACAATGGTTTTGGTTTTATGTTAAAGAGCTAGTGGGTTGTACTAGCCGTTAAGATTTGAATTTTAGTTATGCTTCCGCTTTGTTTTGAATTATGGTTAAGTAAACTAGCCGTAGTATGTTAACGTTGGATTTGAATTATGTTGACGTTTGAGATTTCCTGGTTATGGAATATTAATATAAAGTTGGAAAGTTTGGGTCGTTACAGTTGGTATCAGAGCTATGGGATTAGAGCTTAAGGGATTTGAACTCTGATATTGAATAGGTTTGATTTGAGCGTTTTAGGAAGACTAAGATTGCTTGAAGTCAAACTAGTTAATTATGGAAACTTACTATTTTAGAAAAGAACCTAAGATAAGAATTCCTCGAGAGAATATGAGAAAATAAGTGAACACTTTGGGAGTGAAACTTGAAGGGTTACACTAGAATGTCATTCTTTTAAGTTGCTTATGCAATTGATGATTATAGTCATATACCTTTAAGTATATGGTACTGATAATGGTTATGTCTGATTGGACGGACTTAGAAGAAACATGAAGATGAACTTGAAACACAGAATAATTAAGAAAAGAGTGATCCAGAGGTAGACACTCAATTCAGAGGTTAACTGAAGACTTGGAAGCTGAAAAGACAAAGTAAGCTTTTATACTAGGGAAGTGAATGCGAGATAGGAAGGCATTTCTAGGCACTCGCAAAGACTTAGAAGAAGTCAAAGAGACCATGACTCAGAATGAAAAGTACTATCATGAAACCGAGAGAAAGGGCGTACTAGTGGTACTACGAATTGAAAGACTTAAAGGAAGAAAGAGCTAGGGAGTCAGAACCAACAACCCCGTAGGCAATGAAGCGCCAAAGGAAGATAATTGGTAGCTGAAGAAGATATCAAGGAAGTAGAAATTAACCTTGGGGACAATGAAGCTACCCCAATTATAATTGATGATGATGAACCACCAATGGTACCAGTTCGTAGGTCCAGAGGTAGACCAAGAGGCTCTAAGAAGACTTCAAAGGTGCTTAGTGGAAGACCTAGGGGAAGGCCTAGGAAGGTGTCCATGATTGAAAAGTGGAACATAGAATTTATATCATTCATAGTATTGATAGTTAGTTCTAGTTAGAGAAAATCTATAATTTTATTTTGTTTACTTTTATTCCAAGAAGATCCTCGTAATAAAAGTTTATGATTTATTCTAAGCAAATGGCTTTGTTTAGTGTTCGTTCTTAAATGTTAAAGCGTGTGAGCTAGTCTAGAACGAGAAAGTATGGTCAAGTGAAAAGACCTTAAGTATAATTGGCTTTATTGAAACGGCCAAGTGAAATAGTTTTGGTCTAGTAAAACGATCGAAACAAGAATAAAGTGACCTATTGAAACGGTAAAAAGTAAAAGTAATTGGGCTTAGTAAAACGGCCAAAATGTGAATGAAAGTAGGTCTAGTGAATCGACCTGCGATGAATAAGTAATGTCTAGTAAAATGACTTCCCTAAGTAGAATTGGTCTATTGGAAGGACCAGAAATCTAGTAAACCGATCTTTGGTAAAAGTTACGTCTTTTGGGGACGGCCTATTTATGTGAGAGTATTAAGCATAGTATAATGCTTGTGTTGGCGTGAGTAATAGTGTTAAATGTGCGAGTTAACCTGGAACAAGTAAGAATGGTCTATTGAAACGACCAATGAAAGTGATTATGGTCTATTGAAATGACCGATGAAAATAGAAATGGTCTAATGAAGCGACAAATAAATCTAGTAAAGTCGGCTAATGAAATAGTGATGGGATGTTGAAGCGACCAGTGGTTTAATGAATGACCTATAAATTGAATGTTAGTCTGTAGAGAAGAGCTATAGTATGAGAGTGCGTGAAAACGTCTCGTATTCATGATAACTAATGATAGTATCATATTATCCGAAAAGTGTTCAAAACGCCAGAGTGGCTGAGTTATGATGCTACCTCAAGGAAGTATGACGTGTGAACGACTATGGTGCTAGATTCACCGAATTGCTAGAAGTTGCCCTAACGCTCTTCGATGATGAAGCGCAAAAGGCTCGAGAATTTGAAACTGGTTTGAGCGACCGAATCCGATACGAATCGCTCCATTAATTCTACCAACCTATGACCAAGGGTTGGATATGGCAAGGATAGTAGAGAAAGAATCAGATAGTTATCGCAGTAAGCGAGAAGAGAAGAAGAGTCAACTGAGAAATAGTCGACTGAATCTAAAGGATGGGAATAATAAGCGAAAGGCTGCTGATGATCGTGAGAAGGACGTACTGAAAGTAAGTACCAGAGTAAGGGTCATGGAAACCGAAAGGATAGTAATAAGAACGATGCCAAAGGGAAAGGTTCTGATGAGAAGTGCCAAATGATTGCTTGGCTAAGAATATAAATTTAATTCCTGAGGCGTTAGAGAATTCTTTAGTTATGGATATTCAAACTAGAGAATCGATACCTATTACGTCTATATCTAGGAAGTGTCCTTTGAAATTGGATGAGAAAGAACTTGAGGTTGATTTCATTAGTTTAGGACATTGAAGAATTTGATGTAATCTTGGGAATGGACTAGTTGGCTGATGTGGATTGTTTTAAAGAAAGAAGTCCACTTCAGATTACTATCTAGAGAAGAGTCGTGATGTTCTCAAGAAATGAAACCTAGAACCCGATCGAACCTTATACGGTAATGAAGGCTCGTAAGCTTTTAAAGAAAGGATGTGAAGGATTCTTGGCGTACATTGGTGATACGCGCAAGAAGGAAGTAACTGTAGAATCACTTTTTGTGATTAGATATTTCAAGGACGTGTTTCCTGAGGATTTACTGGGAATACCTCCATAAAGAGAAATATAATTTTCTATCGATTTGGTACCGGAGACTTCACCAATATCGAAGGCGCCGTATAAAATGGCTCCGTAAGAATTGAAGAATTAAAGGAGCAACTGCAAGAGTTGTTGAATAAGATTTTGATTAGACCGAGTGTATCACCATGGGGTGAACCGATGTTGTTGTGAAGAAGAAGGATGGGTCGATGACTTTATGTATCGACTATCGTGAATTGAACGGCGTGACGCGTAAGGAATCAATACCCATTGCCAAGAATAGATGATTTGTTTGATCAACTTCGTGGAGCGTATTATTTCTCGAAGATAGAATTGAGGTCTAGTTATTATCAACTAAAAGTGAGAAGGATGATATAGCTAAGACATCCTTTAGAACAATGTACTGTGTGTGTTATGTCGATAGGAGTTATAGTAATGCCGTTTGAGTTGACTAACGCGCCCGGCAGCGTTTATGGAACTTATGAGTAGGATATTTAAGAAGTTCTAGATAAGTGTCGTGATTGTATTCATTGATGATATCTTGGTGTATTCGAGGACCAAGGAAGAACATGAAGAGCATTAAGGTTAGTACTGTAGATTTTAAGAGAGAAAAAGTTATATGCTAAATTCAAGAAGTGCGAGTTTTGGTTGGAGAAAGTGGCATTCTTAGGACATGTGGTGTCAAAGGATGGAATTGTGTGGATCCAACAAAAATAGAAGGTGAATTGGGAAATACCAACTTCGGTTAGTGTAATAAGAAGTTTCTTAGGCTAGAAGGTTTCTCAAATTTGTCAGTGCCATTAACGAGATTAACTCAGAAAGGAGCCAAGTTTGTTTGGTCAGATGAGTGTGAATGGAGTTTGAGGAATTGAAGCGAACGATTGGTGTCCGCACCAGTCCTTGCGTTACCATCAGGAACGATGGATTTGTGATTATAGTGATGCTTCACTTAAAGGACTAGGCTGCGTATTGATGCAGAATGATAAGGTTATAGTTTTATGCATCTAGACAATTGAAGAACCATGAGAAGAATTATCCAACACATGATCTAGAGTTAGTTGCAGTGGTGTTTGCTTTGAAGATATGGAGGCACTATTTGTATGGGTGACATGTCAGATTTTACGGATCACAAGAGCCTTAAGTATATATTCACCCAGAAAGAACTTAATATGCGACAAAGAGGTGGTTGGAGTTATTGAAAGATTATGATTGTACGATTTGTACCACCCTGGGAAGGCTAATAAAGTAGCAGACGCGTTGAGTAGAAAGAACCGTGGGACGCTAGCGCGCTAATTTCTAAGGAGGAAAGTGCGTGGAAGCGCATTGAATTTCAAGCGTGGAAGTGCAAGTGAAGGGTTATTTGGCTCAAATGAGTGCTCAGCCAACGCTTATGGTTAGAATTAAAGAAGCACAAGAAATTGATGAAGAAGTAATGAAAGTATGAGAGTATCGCTAAAGGAAGGCAAAAGACTTTCGTGTAGGAGAAGATGGAATCATGAGGTACCAATAATCTAGGGTATGGGTGCCAGATAATGAGGATATTATGAGGGAGATTTTAAAGGAAGCTCATTGTTCGAGATTCTCCGTACATCCTGGAAGTACAAGATGTATAGAAACTTGAGGGAGACGTTCTGGTGGAACAATATGAAAGGAGATATAGCCAAGTTTTTATCAAAGTGTTTGGTGTGTCAACAAGTGAAAAGTGAGCACCAGAGACCGGCGGGATTACTACAGTCATTACCTATTCCGGAGTGGAAGTGGGAACATATAGCTATAGATTTGGTAGTAGGGTTACCAAATACGTTGAGAGGCTACAATGCAATTTGGGTTATTGTGGATAGGCTTACGAAGTCGGCTCACTTTCTAGCGATTAAGGTGAATGATTCGTTAGAGAAATTGGCCAAGTTGTATATTGATGAAATTGTGAGATTGCACGGAATACCAGTTTCGATAGTGTCTGATAGGGATGCAAGGTTTACGTCGAAATTCTGGAAAAGTCTACAACAAGCATTGGGTACGGAATTGGCAATGAGTACAGCCTTCACCCACAGACGGATGGACAGTCGGAAAGGACTATTCAGACTCTAGAAGATATGTTGAGAGCTACGTCGTTGGACTAGCAAGGAACATGGGACGAGCATTTGACGCTAGTGGAATTCGCGTACAACAACAGTTTTCATGCTAGTATCGGAAGGGCACCGTACGAGGCATTGTATGGAAGTAAGTGTAGATTACCTACTTGCTGGGATGAAGTTGGTGAGAGAAAGTTGACTGGACCGGAACTTATCCAAGTGACCGCTGATAAGCTGCAACAAATTCGGGAATGGTTGTTGACCACTCAAAGTCGACAGAAGTCGCATGCCGATCGCCGAAGGCGCGATTTAGAGTTTCAATTGGGCGATCATGTGTTCTTGAAAATTTCGCCAACTAAAGGAGTCATGAAGTTCGGTATTCGAGGGAAGTTAAGCCCTAGATATGTTGGACCATTTGAGATTTTGGAATGAGTTGGGATGTTAGCTTATAAGTTAGCTTTACCACCTGTGCTAGCTGGAGTGCACAATGTATTTAATGTGTCAATGTTAAGGAAGTACATTCCCGATCCGAGTCATGCGATCGAGTATAAACAACTAAGAGTTCGTGCTGATTTGAGTTACGAAGAAGAACCCATAAAGAGAGTAGATAAGAAAGATCAAATCCTGAGGAAGAGAGTGATTCCTTATGTGAAAGTACAATGGAGCAACCATACAGAAAGAGAAGCTACGTGGGAGCTTGAGAGAGAGAGATGCGAGAGGCATATTCCGCCTTATTTTCTGATTAAGGTACGGTTAGTTTGGAGGACCAAACTCTTTTAAGGAGGAAAGAATGTAATAACCGGCCCTTTTGGCCAATTATTTTAATTAGTAAAACTCTTTATTAATTACTTATTATTTTGGGCTTAGTTAATTAAAGAGTTGGATTTAAACTTTGGGCCCAATTTATTTCAAATCCAATAAAGATTAGGAATCTTTTTATTTTAGGGAAAGAGAACCCTAGTATATAAACCTCTTTATTCCCTATAGTTATTATAATAACACAAAAAGAAAAGAACGGGAATTGAGAGAGAGGGAGGCGCGGACAAGGAACCGCAGAGCAAGAGAGAGAAGTCGGGAAGGAGAAGAAGAAAGAAGAAGAGGGAAGCGATTAAGGTAAAAAAAAAAAAAACCCTACCATCTAAACTTCGATTTCTCCGTTTTGTCACCTAGTTAAGTATGATCATGGATTTAATGAAGAAGAACTAGGGTTTATAAGATTGATATTAAGAGGGGGTTTAATTAGGGTTTGTTAATATTGAGTGTGGGTGTGTGTTCATGTGCGCGTGTGTTGTGTGTGACTGTGTGTATATGTGTGTTATGCGTGTGTGTTTTTGAAGGTGAAATCAGTGTGTGTTGTGTGCTGTGAATAGTGAATTAATCTATGAATAGTATATTAATCCGTGAATAGTAAATAATCTGTGAATAGTAAATAATCTGGGAATAGTGAATTAAGCTGTGAATAGTAAATTTACAAGCTGTGAATAGTGTTTAATGGGATTAAAGCAATCCTAAACATGTTAATTGGGAACAGAAACAATGAAACCTGAACGACATAAACCGACCTAGTAGATGGGAACACGGACGAGAGGCCCAGCGTACCTAATGGACCTATACCGAGAGGCCCACTCACAAGCCCATGTTTATAGGTCGACATCAGTGAGGCCGAGCAGGCAGTCCTTGCCTAGGCCGAGTCCGAGAAGCCTAATCCCTAGCCGGCCTCTATGACGAGCCGAGTTAGATGACGGGCCGACTTGCATCGTAAACTTCCCATTGTCATTGGGAAACCTCATACAGAGTTATATTACAACTCTAAAATTAAGAGTCCTTATCTGAACCAAGATAACTCTCCTATCAGATAACAGGATATCATCCATCCTTATCAGGAGTCTATCTCCAAGGAATATGAGTCTTACATCACCACGGGCTTCCTGGCTTTCCTATCAAGTCAGAACTCATACACCCACGCCTATATAAACAGGTCCTCTACACAGGAAACGGTTAATGAACTTTTGGCTCTAATCTAGTCAATTGATTCTCTATTTCTAATCACCCATATCCTTATTCTTACACCGGAGGGCCTTCGCCGGTGAAGCCCCGGTGTAGTTTACGTTTGTTTCGTGTGTGCAGATTCCGCCATCAAGAACTGTTGCTGGGATTATCCGACCCGTTAGACGAAGGCTGATCCAACCAGATTTTGGCATCATCAGTTTGGTTCCATTGCCGGGAAATCGATTGATCAGTTCTTTAGTCAGACAATTCCAAGATCATGGCCGGAGAATTAGTTGACGGGCGAGAGGCCACCCCTTCTAAAGAAACCACAAGGGATGCACCGCCCCCCGACAACACAAACACTGCTGCACAGAACCAGAGGCTCCCACCTATGGCACCCGCACAAGGGGAGGGATGCATACCGCTCAAAGGGACCGGCCCCCAATGTTGTTAACCAATACGGGCGTCGCCGACGGACAGGATCCCGCAATAATGGAGCAGGACCATCACAACCGCCGCAACTGGACAAAAGAGCGTTGCTTCAACAGAACGTTCACACACTCCAACAGCTGGCTGAAGCCCAGCGGGCCCTGTTAGATCTTGACCCCGAAAATTCCATGGCCAACCTACTTCAGCCATCCGGAACGAGGGGGATAAATCTGGACGACAGAGTGAGCAGAAGGGAGCCCCTACAAAATTATAGACGGGATATGCCTCCCCGGAGCCGAGTAAGTCGCCCAGACGGACAGTTAGGAAGACCCAATCTAGATGAAGATCTGAGGGACCGCATTAATCGCCGTCGGGAAGAACAAGAAGATGAATCCCCTGGAGTGAGAATTGTAGGGGAAAGACGTCGTGGGGACGCCCGACGCCATTCGCCTCTCAGACTAGATCCACCCAGGCGCACCCCACCCCGGCAGGATCCGCCCCGGCACACTCCACCTCGCCGTACTCCTTCAAGGCATCGCCTTGAACCGATCCAAGGTGCAAGAGGACGCCGTGATCGAAGCATAGTAAGTTCCAGTCATACCTCGGTATTCAGCACAAGAGACATTGTTGACCTTAGAGAGAGACTCAACAACATTGAGATGATGAATCAGGGGCACAGGAAACCCAATAATGATTACGATGCCATACGCCCTTTCGCGCAGAGGATTAAGGATGCACCACCTAATCCGCAGTTAAAGCTCCCACATCTAGACAAATACTCCGGCAACGCCGACGCTCTGGATCACATCCAAACCTTTGAGGCCACCATGGCCCTAGTGTCTAATCAGGATGACGTGCTGTGCAAGGCCTTTGCAAGCACCTTAACAAAGGCAGCTCGGTCCTGGTTCATGGACCTTGAGAAAAGTAGCATCAATTCCTTTGCCAGGTTGAAATCACAATTTCTGGAATATTTCGCTACTGCTGGTGCTAGAAAAAAAAGGTTGTCTGACGTAGCCAACATGGTCCAGAGCAAGAATGAGTCCACCCTAAGTTTCTACAACCGGTTTAGGGATCTTGCAGACTCAATAGAGGAACGCCTGACCGATAGGGAGATAATTGTATGCTTCACGAATGGTCATAGATCAGAGCAGCTAACTTATGAATTGTCGGTCAGAGAGCCCCTCACCAAAGCCGAGTTGTACCACGTTACTTATGCCATGGCCATCGCTGAGGAGAAGAAAAAGACGTTATATGGTCATAAGGAACGAGACCGAGATCATGACAAGTCACACAACGGGAACTCTTCCCAGGGGACCAACGGGGGAAACAGCAAGGGAAAAAACAGGACCAGGGGGACCGAGACATTCACCACATTCAATAAACCGATCTCTAAGATCATGAATCTGGTGGATCTCCCCAACCCCAAGCCTTTAAAAGACAACCCGAAATACCCAAGGGATACCACAAAGTATTGCTCCTATCACAGAGATAACGGTCACGACACCGAGAACTGTTTTGCCCTGAAGAAGATTCTGCAGAAATGGGCAGACCAAGGCAAGCTCAATCAGTTCATGACCAAGGACAATAAACGCCCAAGGGAAGAAGACAAAAACAATGATCAGGTCGACAGGCCACTCGGGCTAGGTTGATAGGCGTGATCCGAGAGGAAATTCCATCCAACAAGAAACTCAAGGAGCAGATTTACGAGCTAAGTAAAGTCTTCCACATCCCTCCCTGGATCCATGAGAAGGAAGAAGTGATCAGTTTTTCTCCGAATGAATTGGCGGGAAATCGTGCAATGAGAGAACAACCATTAGTCATCACAGGCCGTATTGATATCTGCGAGTCGGACAGACTCCTCATCGACTCTGGAGCGGCCAAGGATGTGCTATATTATCGCACCTTTAAAGAGATGGAACTTCCTGATACAATGCTGACCCCGTATAATGGAAGGCTAGAAGGGTTCACTAATCATAAGGCCGATGCCAAAGGAACCGTTGACTTACTCCTGGAAGTCGGCATTCACCCCTACAAAACCTCGGCCACGGTCACCTTCATAGTCATGGATCTAGACAGTGATTACCATGCTATCCTAGGTGCACCCAGTCAAGGAAAGTTGGGTCTGGTTGCTTCCCTCCCTCACCAAAGGGTGAAGTTCCCCACCCCGGCTGGAATCGGGTGCGTCCCAGGGTCACCGAAAGATTTTTTGGAGCACGTGATGAAATCCAGGAAAGCAAAGGCCAAATGGAAATTGATACTCCTGATAAAAGAATCACGGTTTCAAAATCAACCACGTTCACAACCTCAACGCCACATATTGGTGTTATATTGACGAACATTGAAGATGAACCCGACGAGTGGGTTATTCCCGACAACGACACCCCAACTAGGAACGAGGTTACCTACGGTTTAAACGGCTTTGGCTGCATCTCGATGAACACAGCTACGGACAACTGGGCTATCGCCGTTGTCCCTAGCTCGGGGGTCGCACAGCCGGCTGATATGGAAACTGAGATCGAGAAACTGCTGGACATGGAAAACCTAAGTTTGGAAGGGGAAGACAAGGAAAAGGTCAAGCAGATCATTGTCGAGACCCTAGAGTTCAGAGACGGCCCCGAACTTAAACCAGTGGATCAGTTAGACGAGGTCGTCATCAACCCAGACTATCCAGATCAAAAAGTGAAGATTGGGAAGCAACTCTCCCAACAAGAACGAGAAGAGCTCATTTCCCTACTCCAAAACAATTTGGACGTATTTAAAACGGTCAAGCAGACAAGACGAGCCTTCTCTACCGACAAGGAAAAAGCAATTGAGACCGAGGTCGACAAACTCCTCAAAGCCGACATCATAAGAGAGGCAACTTACCTTGAGTGGCTGGCAAACGTCGTCATGGTAAAGAAGCACAATGGCAAATGGAGGATGTGCGTAGATTTTACGGACCTGAACAAGGCCTGTCCCAAGGATAGCTATCCCCTCCCCAGGATTGACAAGCTCGTAGACTCCATTGCCGGCCATCAAACCCTCAGTTTCTTGGACGCCTACTCTGGCTATCATCAAGTCAAAATGGCAGAGGATGACATAGAAAAGACGGCTTTCCAAGCTGCAGGCGGCGTATACTGCTACGTCATGATGCCTGTTCGACTTAAAGAATGCAGGAGCCACGTATCAGAGGATGGTGAACAAGGTCTTCAATCTCAGATAGGCCGGAATATGGAGGCCTACATTGATGACATGGTGATCAAGACCAAGATCGGCAGCCACATACCAGATCTGGAGGGAAACCATTAACAACTTAAAAGCTAACGATATGAAGCTCAACCCTAGCAATTGCGTCTTCGGGGTTACAGCGGGCAAGTTTCTAGGTTTTATGGTTTCTCAGCGAGGCATCGAGGCTAATCCAGAAAAGATCCAAGCCTTGATTGATATGAGGGAGCCGACTTGTATTAAAGAGATTCAGAGGTTGAATGGGAGAGTAGCAGCACTCGGTAGGTTTATTGCTAAATCAGCAGAAAAGTCCCTCCCTTCTTCAAAGCCTTGAAGGGAACCAAGGATTTTGCTTGGACGCCAGAGTGTTCGACCTCGTTCCAGCAACTGAAAGACTACCTCGGCTCTCCACCCCTACTTAGTAGCCCGGTCATGGGTGAGACATTGTACGTTTTCTTAGCTGCAACCGACCGAGCCGTAGCAGCCGTGCTAGTCAGGGAAGAAGGCGGTATCCAGAAGCCGGTCTACTACGTCAGCAAAGCACTGTCGGATACCGAGAGCAGGTACTTCAATGCCGAGAAAATTGCTTATGCCTTGGTAATTGCAGCCAGAAAAACTACGAGCTTACTTCTCGGCTCATCCCATCACGGTCTATACCAATGCTCCTCTTAGAAAAATACTTCACAAGATGGACAGCTCAGGATGCCTACTTAACTGGTCAATCGAACTGACCGAGTTCGATATAACCTACAAGCCAAGGAAGACTCTTTTGGCCCAACCTCTTGCTGACTTCTTAGTTGAGACCGCCTTTACAAGTGAACACACGGCGACCACCCGAAAAAGGAAGTTCCCTATGGATAGAGAGCCATTGGAAGAACTACCGCCCAACTGTTGGGTCCTATACACCGACGGGTCAACTACCCAAGGAAGAAGCGGCGCCGGGGTCTACTTGACTAGTCCTGCCGGTGAGCATGTTGCACGTGATTTTATCAGGTTCAAGTTCCCTGCCTCAAATAATCAGGCTGAATATGAAGCCCTAATCCTGAGACTTGAAAGAGCCAAGTTCTTTGGCGCAACAAGACTGGTAGCATACAGCGACTCCCAACTGGTAGTGAACCAAGTTAAAGGGGAATACAACACCGAAAACCACATGCTGACCAAATACAAAGACCTCGTCCTAAACCTGACCAAGATCTTTGAGTTCTGGGATATACGATAAGTCGGTAGAGAATACAACCTGGAAGCCGATCTACTTTCAAAGATGGCAACAGCTGAAGACTCGGAACCCCTGATCATTACACCGACCAGCCTGCCTATGAGAGACTGGAGATTTTGCTCCTAGATGACGAAGAAAGGACATGGATTGACGATTACAGGGACTATTTGGAGAAGGGAAAACTTCCCGAGGACGAGTTAGAGGCTAAATCGATCAAAAAGAAGACGGCAAGATACATGGTCTGGAATGGCATCCTGTACAGAAGGTCATTCTCTAGACCTCTCCTAAGATGTGTTGCGCCAAAAAGCACCGAGAAACTCCTCGCCGAGGTACATGGGGGAATCTGTGGGGGACACCCGGGGGCCAGAACCCTTGCCGACAAAATCATCACACTTGGCTACTATTGGCCAAACATGAGGGAGGATGCCCAAGCCTACGTAAAAAGGTGCGACAAATGTCAACGCTACTCCTACCTGCCCAAAGTACCTGCCGTAGAGCAAAGCTTGGTCATACCGACATGGCCATTCGACATGTGGGAGTCGACATCATTGGACCATTTCCATTAGCCAAAGGGAGCAACAAATATGTAATTGTGGCGGTCGATTACTTCACAAAGTGGGTAGAGGCAAAACCGCTAGCAAAGATCACTGAAGAAAACACCATCAACTTCATCCATGACTATATATGGTGCCGTTTTGGCGTGCCGCACACTATAGTGACAGATAATGGCCTACAATTCTCTGATGCCTTCACCGAGGAGTTGAATAGATTGGGAGTCAAACACAAGAAGTCATCGGTCAGCCATCCTCAAGGCAATGGACAGGCCGAGGCCGCCAACAAACTTGTCTTAAAAGCACTCACCAAGAATTTGGAAGGCAGTCAAGGAAAGTGGCTGGACGAACTCCCCTAGCTCTATGGGCCGTCCGTACAACCACTCGGGGGCCAACTGGGGAGACACCCTTTGCCATAACTTATGGTTCAGAAGCGATGGCACCAGCCGAGATGGCCTTACCGACTTTCAGAGTAACCAACTATGACGAGGTCGTCAATGAGTACAACCGACTACTAGACCTAGACCTAGTCGACGAGAAAAGGGTGACCGCCCAACTCAGAATGATCAATTACAAGCAAAGAACCAAGGCCTACCATGACAGCAAGGTAAAAAAGAGAACCTTTGAAGTAGGTGACTGGGTACTCAGAAAAATTGAGTCGACACACCTGAAGTCACAACAGAATAAGCTCTCGCCAAACTGGGAAGGCCCTTACGTCATCACCCACATTATACGGGAAGGGACCTACATGCTCAAAACTCCAGAAGGAAAAGAGCTTAAACACCCATGGCATTCCGAGCACTTAAGAAAGTACTATCAGTAGCATCTCGGTTAGCTATTTATTCTTTTTATCCAATTTTCAGTTTAGATTTCTATAGTCGATATCTAGTTGTCTTAGTTTGGTTTTATCAATGAAATTTCCTTTATTTCATTTACATCAAGATTTGATTATAGCACATGACACGGTCTCAGCGTTGTTTATAACGACGAGATCATCTAACGAAGTCGATGAGCACACTTAAAGCATGACTTCTAAAGCCTAGTGTCAATCTCTAGCACCCTGACGAAGTTGACGAGCACACTTATGCATAACTTCTAAAGCCTAGTCTCAATGACTAGCAAACTCGCGAAGTCGATGAGCACACTTAAGCATGACTTCTAAAGCCTAGTGTCAATCTCTAACACCCTGACGAAGTTGACGAGCACACTTATGCATAACTTCTAAAGCCTACTCTCAATGACTAGCAAACTCACGAAGTCGATGAGCACACTTAAAGCATGACTTCTAAAGCCTGGTTTCAATAACTAGCAACCTAACGAAGTCATTGAGCACACTTAAAGCATGACGACTTCGTCTAGTTCCAACAACTAGCATATAAGACGACTTGAGTTGATCCTAACGGTCAGACGACGTATCAAACCCAAACACTGGACGTTCGTCGGAACTCAATTGTAGACCACCTCGGTCGGAACATATAAAGCTTATTATGGTTTTCCACATGGTGAGTAACCACGGCCTACAAACCTAGCCCGAACTGGCTATCGCATCTCGTCACATCAGATCGTTGAAACATCTCAAACCGAGATAAAGTAAACAAATTAATAACAAGAAAGTATTTAACTGAACAGGTTAAACAAAGGCTAAAACGCCTCAAACCGAGGTTCTCAAAACAAGTGTTTACGCCCCCAGCAAACACTGGGTCCAGGCCTACGAATACTTTGGGACATACAAAAAGTGTTTAAAACTCCCCCGATGACGTTGGGCAGAGCGAGACAAGTTCTAAATACAACTGTTCCAAGCCAAACCGGCTTTACAAACTGAAACATTAAGTCGTCAGATCAATCCACACCGGCACGTGCCTCATCCTCGGTTCGCTCCAGCAATTTCTCAAAGTTATCAGGCGCCAGCTCCGGAGGTTCCCAGACGGGCCTGTTGTGTTGGGTTTCCAAGTAACATGCGCAGCGGAATATAGCAATTAAAATTTTAAGAAACCCAAAGCCATGGATCCGTTCATATGATTAAATCAAATGCTACATAATGAATATAGGAATAACTAACCCTTGATGGCTATGAATTTTCTCTTTGGTCTTGGTGGAGATCTTGAAGCTTTATCACGAACAAATCACGAACTTTGTAAGATGATAAAATTCACCCTCTAGCGGTATCCACACTTCGAACGAATATCAAAGGAGCTTCTTTGATCTTGGTTGCTAGACCAATATTATGAAACACACTTTCACAATACAATAAAGAACTATATGGAATTTATTTGTGAATTATTTTGTTCCTCAATCAATGATATCTTAGAACAAAATAAAATTTCTCTCAAACTCTTTGAGACTCACAAAAACACTTGTTAATATGGTCTGGCCGAATTGGGGTTTTTATATACAATTAAGACCTATTCCAAATAGGAATCTTGTGCCAAAAACCATTCCTAATCAAATCAGGAAATCTTCAATCGGCAGCACCAGGCGCCCGCCTGGTACCACCCAGGCGCCATCCTGTTTGGGCAGAAACTCCAGTTCCTTTCCAGCTTGAACAGGCGCCCGCCTGGTGCAACCAAGCGCCCGCTTGGTTGACCAGGAGGCCCAGATCTTTCCAGAAATTCCTTGGAAGTCCTCCGACCCTAAATGCCAATATAGTCCTTTTATTTAAGATTCGTTCTATTGTGTGTGACCCTCTAGGATTATACTAAGTTGGAAATGGGCTCAAACATGATTCCATAATATATGATTAGGTTCTAGCAAACCGTCATACCTACCCAAATAGTATAACTAGATACAAGTTCGCATTCCTTTAGAATATGTCACAATCCCTTTGTCCACGATGTCATTGAACACAAGTCATGGTCAAACGGTCAACTTGTTTTGTTCAATACTTTCTCGATTCCGAATATGTTGATAATTCAAATGCTATTAATCCAATCAATCCATTTGAGTCCGGCCGAACATTTCATCAATATCATTCCTTCGAGGGGCCCAAGCTTGACATCTCTCCGTGGAGGGACAAATCCATTTGGCTTATTATTCTTCCCAACGAGAATCCGATTATGCCAATCATACCATTTATAACTACCGTGTTAAGGTAGCGTTTGAATATGTCAAACACAATGTTTATCAAGTGGAAGACTATAATAACTTCATGTCTAAGGATTCAAATGACATAACTAATACGAGATATATGTACGACACAGACCATGACATAAATCTCATACAGCGGGTCATGTCCAGTACCTTGTTCCAAACAAGTACCCATAAATCTAACATGATCATCTCATGATCATTTAGCCTTTATACTAGTGCTTAACAAGTACTAGGGACGGGGATTATTATGAGTAACCATGAACAACAATAATAATCAAAACATCTCTTTATTGATATGAAATAAATGATAACAATTACAACGTTTATTAAACGTGCCTAGGGCACCACTACCAACAATCTCCCACTTGCCCTAGGCCCAATCTCCCATGTATCTAATACCCATGGACCTAACATGACCATCATGTTTAGCTTGTGGAAGTCCCTTTGTTAGCGGGTCCGCAACATTGTCATCAGTAGGTACTCTGCATATATTTACGTCTCCCCTATCAACGATCTCTCGAATGATATGAAAACGCCTAAGTATGTGTTTGGATTTCTGATGTGCTCTTGGTTCCTTTGCTTGAGCAATAGCACCATTATTGTCGCAATAAAGGTCTATTGGATTAGCAATACTAGGAACCACTTCAAGTTCAGTTATGAACTTCTTAATCCAAACAGCTTCCTTTGCAGCATCCGATGCAGCAATATACTCAGCTTCTGTTGTAGAATCAGCGGTTGTACTTTGCTTGGAACTCTTCCAGCTTACAGCTCCACCATTTAACATAAACACAAAACCCGATTGCGATCGGCTATCATCTTTGTCAGTTTGGAAGCTTGCATCCGTGTAAGCATTTACAACGAGATCATCTTCCATTCCTCCATAGACCAAAAACGAGTCTTTAGTTCTTCTCAAGTACTTAAGAATCGCTTTTACAGCTATCCAGTGATTTTCGCCAGGGTCGGATTGGTATCTACTTGTCATGCTCAAAGCATAAGATACACCCGGCCTAGTACAAATCATGGCATACATGATGGACCCAATTGCCGAAGCATATGGAACATCATTCATTTTCTCACGCTCATCTTTTGTCTTAGGACATTGAGTCTTGCTTAGAGAAACTCCATGTAACACGGGCAAGGTACCTCTCTTAGAATTTTCCATACGGAATCTTCTAATGACCTTGTCAATGTATGTACTTTGGCTTAAACCAAGTAGCCTCCTTGATCTATCTCTATAGATCTTAATGCCAAGAATATATGCGGCTTCACCCATATCTTTCATTGCGAAGCACTTTCCTAACCAAGTCTTCACAGACTGAAGTGTAGGAATGTCGTTTCCAATGAGCAAAATGTCATCCACGTATAAAATAAGGAATAGCACTTTGCTCCCACTAATCTTCTTGTATACACAAGGCTCATCTTCGTTCTTGATGAAACCAAACTCTTTGACTGATTCATCAAAACGGAGATTCCAACTCCTAGAAGCTTGCTTCAATCCATAGATGGATCTTTGCAATTTGCATACCTTAGAATCTTGTTCAAAACCTTCTGGTTGTGTCATATACACATCCTCTTGAAGTTTTCCATTCAGGAAAGCGGTTTTGACGCCCATCTGCCATATTTCATAGTCATGATATGCGGCAATGGCAAGCAAAATTCTTATAGACTTGATCATTGCTACGGGTGAAAAGGTCTCATCATAGTCAATACCATGAACTTGCCTATAACCTTTCGCTACAAGCCTAGCTTTGTAAGTATGCACCTTCCCATCCATGCCAGTCTTCTTCTTGAAGACCCATTTGCATCCTATGGTTTTTACACCTTCGGGCGCATCAATCAAATTCCAAACTTGATTGTCTTGCATGGATTGTAATTCGGATTCCATGGCTCCAAGCCACTTGTCCGAATCAGGAGAAGACATCGCCTCTTGGTAGGTTGACGGTTCATCATTCTCAATGATTTCCACGTCATCACTATCCGTTACGAGAAATCCATATCTCTCGGGCTCGGATCGTAACCTACTAGATCTGCGAGTTGCTTGTGTATTTTGAACAGTTTCCACAACTCCTTGTGGTTCTTGTTCTTGTTCCACTATTGGTTCAATGTTATTTTCTGGGTCTCGAATTTCTTCAAGATTTATTTTACTCCCACTGATTTCTTTGGAGAGAAACTCTTTCTCTAGAAAGACACCAGTTCGGGCAACAAACACTTTGTTGTCCTCACGGTTGTAAAAGTAATATCCTTTAGTTTCCTTAGGATATCCCACGAAATTACATTTATCAGATTTGTGTGCAAGTTTGTCTGAGACAAGTCTTTTGACAAAAGCTTCACAACCCCAAATCTTCATGAAAGATAGACAAGGCTTCTTTCCGCTCCACATCTCATATGGAGTCTTTTGAACCGATTTAGTTGGAACACGATTTAGTGTGAAATCAGCAGTTTCTAGAGCGTAACCCCAAAAGGATATTGAAAGATCAACTTGACTCATCATTGATCGAACCATGTCTAACAAAGTCCGATTCCTCCTTTCGGACACACCATTCCATTGTGGTGTTCCAGGTGGAGTCAATTGTGAAATTATTCCACAATTCTTTAGATGATCATCAAATTCTTGACTTAAGTATTCACCACCTCGATCTGATCGAAGTGCCTTTATACTTTTGCCAAGTTGTTTTTCTACTTCATTTTGAAATATTCTAAATATCTCAAATGCTTCACTTTTATGTATCAACCCCAATAAGTCGCTTGCCCTTTCACCCAACTTGGTAAAAGGTGTCTTAGTCATTTTTCCAAGAAGACACGACTCACAAGTATCATATGACTCTAAGTCACATGAAACCAAAAGTCCGTCCCCATGGAGTTTTGAGATACGCTTCTCATTAATATGACCAAGACGGCAATGCCACAAATAAGTATGATTTACATCATTAGGTTTAGATTTCTTATTTACATGATAGACATTATTTTCATTCTTGACATCCAAGATATAAAGGCCATTAAATGAATTAGCAATACCATAAAGCACATCATTTAAATAAATAGAAAATTTCTTATTCTCAATAAGAAACTTAAAACCTTCATTATCCAAACAAGAAATTGAAATAATATTTTTGCTTAAATCCGGAACATAATAACAATTGTTCAAAACAAGAATTAATCCGGAAGGTAAAGTGACTTCATAAGTCCCTACGGCTAATGCAGCAACTCTTGCTCCATTTCCCACACGTAGATCTACTTCACCTTCTTTAAGCAGTCTCCTATTCTTTAGTCCCCTGCACATTTAGACAAATGTGAGAACCACATCCGGTATCCAATACCCAAGAATCAGTGGTAGAAAGGAGAATATCTATCATATAGATACCTGAAGTCGACGCAGCCTTGCTGCTCTTCATCTTCTTTTGCTCTTCCAAGAAAGCCTTGCAATTACGTTTCCAATGACCAATTTCTTGACAATGGAAACAAATTGCATCCTTTTGTGAATCAGGTTTTGCCTCAGAAGCCTTGGCAACCTTTGCCTTGCTTATCTTGGGTTTGACAACTTTTGCCTTACCCTTTCCTTTGGCACTAGCCTTCTTCCCATCATGAACCAAGAGCACGGGAGAACCTTTCTCCACAATTTTCATCTCTGCAGTTTTGAGCATCCCATGCAACTCAGAGAGATTCTTATCCATTCCATGCATGTTATAATTCATCACAAACTGATTATAACTTTTAGGCAATGAATTAAGAATGAGATCCGTGGCTAGCTCCAATGGGATTGGATAGCCAAGTTTCTCAAGGTGCTCTACATAACCTTTCATTTTAAGAAAGTGAGGACTCACTTGTTGCCCTTCATTCATTTTACTAGTAGTGAATGCAACAATGGTCTTGTACCTCTCTTGCCTAGCTTGCTCTTGAAACATGGTTCTCAACTCCACGCCTATCTCATAGGCTTCCAAATGTTCCAAACTTTGTTGGAGTTTTGAACACATAGCAGCAAGCATGAGACAACTTACATCTCTAGAATCATTACGATGTTCTTGTAATTGTCTCTTTCCACCCTAGGGGCAGTAGGCGGTGGTTCAGCAGGGAGAGGCCCATCGAGAATGTACAACTTATCTTCTTGCCTAAGAACGATTCTTATGCTACGGATCCAATCCATAAAGTTAGTACCATTCTCTTCGAGCTTATCCTTCTCAAGGATCGATCGCAACGACATTGATTGAGTGTTATTAGTCATTATCTACAAATATGCAAAATTTCCAAAATTTAATAAGTACCGATTTTCATTAAAGAGATAAATAATGTATTTTTAAACAAAATACTCTCACTAAATTATATAACCTTCTTATACATCCAATGTATAATATAATTTAATTGGGTTGAGATCCCGCTTTAATCTAATTTTGAGTACGTTTTGGCGCACCGCTCAAAATTAAATCAATTAGGTAGACAACTCTTGTCAATCACATCTCATATGACTCTCAGTTCTTTTCATGAGATTCTTTAAGAAATCCAATTTCAAAAAGCATGTTAAATCTCATTTTTGCCTTAAGCCCAAAACTGTTTTGACGCTTAATTAAGTCCAACCATTTTAAACGCATAGGAAACTCTTATTCACTCATCTTGCTCAAACATGAATAAAATCAATGCACCTCGCTTTGGCGAGCCCACATAAAATTACTCATGTATAAACAAGTGTTTTAATCATGGCATGGAAAAGGACTTAAAACTTTCTTTGAAGGTTCATCACATATAGCATATAACACATTTATGAGCACATAATATAAACATGTTACACATCAAGTTTAGCCACTAAATTAATCTCCATTAATTTAAGCATGGTATTTATGTGTCATTAGTTTCTCTATAATTATGAGGATGAGACTATTTCAACTTTGGTCATTATCTCCAAATCAAGACAACAAGAAGTGCGGTCGAACTAAGCCATTAGGCAACCACAATCCCGCACTAATTCAAGAAACCAAGAAAGTAGTCCATGTGGCCGAAACTAAGCAATAGATGGTCTCGATGAACGTAGGCCAATTGCATTCACAATTCCACATGGATCTCCAATCATTGAATCAAGAACTTTGTTTCTCAATTTTAGCAATTATGAACTCTTCATAATTCTAACTTCGTTTTATCTTTGAAACTTTGATTGCGATCAATTTTGGGAAACACAATCTCGATGAACGCAGATTAGCCATCCAAACTTGAACCAATCTAGGAATCACAAGACTAAAACAAATAGGAAAATCAAACCCCAAAATCCACACACAAACCAACTACCCAAAACCCATTCCAGATCAGCAAGTCTGAAGTGGTCTTGTTACTGGTTTTGTTGGATTTATCGAAAAATTCCAGAATCAGATTTTTAACAAAAATCAGAACATTCTGGCCTAGCGAGCGCGCGCCTGGTCCAGCACGGGCGGGCGCCTGCAACGCGCGCGCGCCTGGTCCAGCGCGGGCGAGCGCTTGTATGGTCAGAATGGTATAGAATTTTCAAGTTCGAAATTTTTGTCTCAAAATTATTTTTCCCCGATTATTAAAACTTTGATCCAATCAAAAATCAATAATCGAAATAATTCAGAATCCACCATAATTTTTTTTTATTGCGATTGAATCGTGCGATTAAAGTTGCAAAACAATAAACCACATAAAATCACATAACACATAAACAACATATATTCCAATATATTCAAATCATGTAAGGCATATAAACAATTTATATACACATAGCATGATCCAAGTATTGAATTAATCAACATGAACGGGGCTCTGATACCACTGTTGGGTTTCCAAGTAACATGCGCAGCGGAATATAGCAATTAAAATTTTAAGAAACCCAAAGCCATGGATCCGTTCATATGATTAAATCAAATGCTACATAATGAATATAGGAGTAACTAACCCTTGATGGCTATGAATTTTCTCTTTGGTCTTGGTGGAGATCTTGAAGCTTTATCACGAACAAATCACGAACTTTGTAAGATGATAAAATTCACCCTCTAGCGGTATCCACACTTCGAACGAATATCAAAGGAGCTTCTTTGATCTTGGTTGCTAGACCAATATTATGAAACACACTTTCACAATACAATAAAGAACTATATGGAATTTATTTGTGAATTATTTTGTTCCTCAATCAATGATATCTTAGAACAAAATAAAATTTCTCTCAAACTCTTTGAGACTCACAAAAACACTTGTTAATATGGTCTGGCCGAATTGGGGTTTTTATACACAATTAAGACCTATTCCAAATAGGAATCTTGTGCCAAAAACCATTCCTAATCAAATCAGGAAATCTTCAATCGGCAGCACCAGGCGCCCGCCTGGTACCACCCAGGCGCCCGCCTGTTTGGGCAGAAACTCCAGTTCCTTTCCAGCTTGAACAGGCGCCCGCCTGGTGCAACCCAAGCGCCCGCTTGGTTGACCAGGAGGCCCAGATCTTTCCAGAAATTCCTTGGAAGTCCTCCGACCCTAAATGCCAATATAGTCCTTTTATTTAAGATTCGTTCTATTGTGTGTGACCCTCTAGGATTATACTAAGTTGGCAATGGGCTCAAACATGATTCCATAATATATGATTAGGTTCTAGCAAACCGTCATACCTACCCAAATAGTATAACTAGATACAAGTTCGCATTCCTTTAGAATATGTCACAATCCCTTTGTCCACGATGTCATTGAACACAAGTCATGGTCAAACGGTCAACTTGTTTTGTTCAATACTTTCTCGATTCCGAATATGTTGATAATTCAAATGCTATTAATCCAATCAATCCATTTGAGTCCGGCCGAACATTTCATCAACATCATTCCTTCGAGGGGCCCAAGCTTGACATCTCTCCGTGGAGGGATAAATCCATTTGGCTTATTCTTCCCAACGAGAATCCGATTATGCCAATCATACCCTTTATAACTACCGTGTTAAGGTAGCGTTTGAATATGTCAAACACAATGTTTATCAAGTGGAAGACTATAATAACTTCATGTCTAAGGATTCAAATGACATAACTAATACGAGATATATGTACGACACAGATCATGACATAAATCTCATACAGCGGGTCATGTCCAGTACCTTGTTCCAAACAAGTACCCATAAATCTAACATGATCATCTCATGATCATTTAGCCTTTATACTAGTGCTTAACAAGTACTAGGGACGGGGATTATTATGAGTAACATGAACAACAATAATAATCAAAACATCTTTATTGATATGAAATAAATGATAACAATTACAACGTTTATTAAACGTGCCTAGGGCACCACTACCAACA